>VZRU01009363.1:161063-173427 GCA_013398155.1 Pedionomus torquatus | reverse complement strand
CCCATTGGTTGGACTAGATGATCTTAAAAGGTCCCTTCCAACCTAGGTGATTCTGTGTCTGGTACAATTAACCCATTTAATAATTAAAAATAAAAAATGGTGTGTGTGCCACAGTTCCTCTCCTTACTCGCATCTCTACACTGAAGACATGGATGCTGGCAGGACAATACGCACCCTCAAAGAGTGTTCACCATCTTCATGATGATCAAAGTTATTTTGGCAGAGCATGTGGCCTGTTTAAAGGAGGCAACATCATGACACACAAACAAACACTGGCCAGCAAGTCCCGAGTTAATAAATGCATGTATCCACACAAACAGGCATTTAAAAATGGGGTTTGTTTTTTTTTTTTTTTCCCCAGTGCTACCAAAAAAAATAGCCAAATAAAATAAAGCATTGGCCTAAGGCATCGCTGCATCCCCAACATTCAGTATTATGCATTTTAGAAGAAAAAAAAAAAAAAAGCAGCTTGCTTTTCTCCCCCTTGCCTGGGTGTCATGAGCAAGAAATGAGCAGCTGACCTGAGTTTGAATTTAGAGTGTTCATTAATAGGATATTATGCCATATGCTCAGCACACTGTCTTTTTTTTTTAATGCAGCCGCCAATTTGAGAGAATTTCTAATTAGTAATGGTATAATGAGAGTATTCAGAGGCTAATGTGGTGGGTGGGGAAGCGAAATAGATCGCTTGGTGTGGACTGGAAATATTTCTGTTCGAATTCCTCGTGAAATAATGACCCGCCGTAAAAGGGTGCGATCTTTGACAAATGAAGGAGGTTCGGGGAGGTTACATTAACTGCAGAGNGGTGTCGGGGGGTTCGGGGGAAAGGTGAGACAATTTGGGCTGGTCAAGCTTAATGCGGGGAATATTTTGGAAGGAAAAACATTTTTAGCTGGGGTTGGGTTTAACAAGAGGAAGCACAAAGGAGGCCTTGGGTGGGAAAGCCCTGACCGAAGGGGCTGGAGGAGATGCTTGGCAAGGGGGATGGAGGAGATGCTCAGCCAGAGGGGCTGGAGGAGATGCTGAGCTGCAGGGGCTGGAGGAGATGCTCAGCCAGAGGGGATGCTCGGCTGGAGGGACCAGTGATGCTGGGAGTCCCTGCCTGAGCCTGGGAGGCATTAACCCTCGCTACCACACAAGTGTCAAGGCACCCAGCTGGTTATGTGGGTGCAAAACTCAGCCTTATCCAGCCCCAGTAAATATTTAGCTGGTGCAGGAGCACAGAAACCCTCCCAACGGAGAGGCTTTGCAGCAGCGGGGGTTGGGGGGGGGCATGGGAGCAGGGTTACCAGGTCGATGCAGGAGCCAGGACACCTGAAACGCCTTTGAAAAGCGCTTTTCCAGTATATTTGGGGGTCAGATCATTTAATAACTACTCCATTCGAGAAAATTGGGACTAATGAGGCATGGACGCAGGTTGGTATTTTGTGGGAACTTGCTGGTATAAAATGTTCAATATATTTTTAATAAAGTAAAGCTTTTATATTTTTAATAAAGTGAGCTGGGGGAGAGCTGGCACATGCTTTGCCCTCCCTGCAGGAGATAAACCTACAGAAAACATGACAGCAGGTGCAGGTCCAGATACGTCCATCTTCAAATCTCAAAGCATCCTTCGATTTGAACTAATTATCAATTTTTTTTCTCCCAAGCCACCCAGTGGCATGAGGATTGTGATTTAACAGAAAAGAAAAGGGACAGATTTTCAGTGGTTTGCCAAAAGTCAGGCTGCGGTACAGAAAAACGCTCCTTCCTCCGTTGAAAATCCCACAAACCTTATAAATTAGAATATAATACATTTTCCCAGAAGCCAAGGGATTTGGTCTGGTGTGTGGATCTGGGAGCTGGGCTGACAGCACAAACCCGATTCTTTGCTTTCAGAAGAAAATTCCAAACAGTGACGGGGAAAATCGGAGCATTGCGGGTTTCAAAAATAAAAATAGTAAAATTATTGTCCTTCTCCCATGTCCCAACCAGCACCAAGTCCCCCTCCAAAGGAACACACCCGGCGCTGCAGAGCAGAGCGCTCCCAGCCTTGGGAATGCCCTGGCTCCTACACGCAGCTTCTGCACAAAAGCTGGGGCAGCATATGCAGATTTCTTCAAATGAGCCATAATTAATTTGCCTTTTGATTGGACCAATTAGATCTTTAACACTGTAGGAAATAATTTTTTACTAACGATTAAGCTGAAGAGCGGGAGTTTTCCTCTCCTGTGAAATGTTTTTACTGTGTGACCATATTACCTTTAAGAAAGCCAATAAAGTTCTAACGACCGCAGGGTCCCCCCGGTGCCTCCTGAGCTTCTTTTGCCCGTTGTGACACACGGGAATTTCACAGGAACAGATGTCACGGGAACGAAGCAGCCTGAGCTCGGCAGTAAATGATGAGTTTTGGTAGATACGAACCAAGCAGAGCCAAAAAGCAACGATCTACCGGAGTAGAACTGCTGGAGCTCCAAACTGAGCTTGGTGTGCAGGGACCGGCCGAGTCACCAGACACTCTGGTATTGTGGAAACCCTGCTTGGCAAATTAAATATTCATCATGCTCATATTAGATTCTAGAGCATCTTTTCGGAAGGAATAAATGAGATTTGCTTTAAAAGAAGGAAAAATTAAAAAAAAGGCATAGGGGCTGTGTAGAACCAAGCCACAGCTTCATAAATAATATGGTTTTGTGCCAACACTCAACAATTAAAAGGCTTACGTTCCGTTTTGGAGAATGAGTCAAGCATACAATTCATTCTCCTACCCTCGTTCGGGTGCCACGGAAAATGAATGCATCCACCCAATGTATTTTTAGTGTCTATTTATTCCTTACTCTCACACCATCCTTATTTTCCAGAGTAATAGATGTGAACGGTGAAGAGTAAGCAAGATTTTTTTTTCCCCTCCTTCTTTACAGTAAATCTCCATCTTGTTGACAGCTGTACCCAAACCTGTCAAACCTGACGGGTCTGCAGCATCTCTTTATCCTGTGCTCCTGCTGCCCCACGTCCACCTCCAGGGCAGGGGCAAAAGGCACCATGCAAACTGGCACTGGGACAGGCCGGTGCCATCCTGACATCAATGAGTTCCCACCAACCGCGTCATTCATAGAATGGTTAGATTTGGAAGGGACCTTCAAGATCATGGAGTTCCAACCCCCCTGCCCTGGGCAGGGACACCTCCCACCAGACCAGGTTGCTCAAAACCCCATCCAGCCTGGCCTTGAACCCCTCCAGGGATGGGGCTTCCACAACTTCTCTGGGCAAAGTTGACAGGGTAAGGGAGAAGAGGGAGGGGACACTGGCCGTGCCAGTATGGATAGATGTGCTTGGTTCCCTCGTTCCCAGGGATCCTGGAGGCAACAGGCTCTCCAGGACATGTCCCTCTGCCCCACTGCTCCCACCCTCCAACACAGCATCCCACCACGAACATCAACCAGCTCATTTCACAGCCCATTAGCGAGAAATAAATATTAATATAATATGATATTATTCTGATGAAAGTGAAAAATGTGACTATAATAAGGCTATCGTGTTCTACTGGATTAATACGCCTGTTAATTACCAGCAGTTCCTGTGGTCTCCAGCCTAACGGATGGCCCTTGGTGAGCAGCGCTCAACAATCACCTTCAGGAGGTTCCTAAGGCTCAGAGCAATCCCAAGATGATGCTGGCATGGGCATAACCCAGCCCGTCGTTGGCACTTTGTTGGCCTGGTGGCACCACTCCTGTCTGGGAGCCCGTGAGAAAATAAAGAGCAGCCACCAGCACCTTCAACCACGGGGACACGTGGTGGGGACAGGACCTGGAGAACCAGCCTTGACCATCTTGCAGGTTGCTGGGTGCCCTGGGAAGTCCCTCCTTTCTCCTGTGCCTCCTTCTCAGTGTTTGACAACGACACTTCAGGGGTTAAGGCACCAACAGTTTTTGTTCTATGGCTCCAGTGGTCACAGGGAAGAGCCCTCTGGGCCTGCAAAATGTTTGTTTTTGCAAAAAAATCCCCAGCCTAATGCCCTTCTGTTCAACTCAAAATGAAAATTCCTACTCGGTTAAAAAAAAAAAAATCTACAATGGCAAAAAGTGAAAACACGCTTGGCAAATTGGGCCCAAAACTGAAATTTCCAAATGTAAAAGCTCAAAAAAAAAAAATAAATCCCACTTTCAGATTGTCAAAGGGAAGCTTTACTTCATGCCACCAAAAATATCATTTCTTAATTTCTTTCTGCCTGGAAGCACTACCCAAACTCTGCCTGAGCTTCAAATCAGATCTGTCCTCCTAAAATCAAAGTTTTCATTGGCCAAGTTGAAAGCGCTGCCTCTCCCAAAGCCCTCCCCGCTGATGGCTCTGCTGTGACCCTTCTCCAGCCCAAGCACTGGAGTTCTCTGTGGCCACTGGAGCTCGGAGGTCCCGGGGAGTTTGGAGGGATCAGAGCACTGACACCAAGGAGCTGCGGCCACTCCAAAGAGAAGCAGAAAGGTTCTAGTGTGATTTAACCCTGCCCAGGGCAGGGGGTTGGAACTCAATGATCTTTAAGGTCCCTTCCAACTCTAACCATTCTGTGATTAAAATAATCCTCACCACAAAAAACCAGCCTGCTGTGGGTACTCTCTCCTCTGTGATGAGGAGCCAAAGTGTCTTCTGCTGGTGGCCCCAGGTCACGCAAGGTAGAGCTTGACCCGAGGCATCCCCAGCTGCCATCGTGTGGTTGATCCAAACCAGCCCCACCACAACTGGAGGACTTGGCCAAAACCTCCTGCTCATCCCTCGTTAAAGTCTCTTTAAACCTCCCACTCCAGCTTTGCAAACTTTTCCACCTGATTCTTCCAAACCGACGCACGAACTCCCACCAAACTGCTGCTCTGGGAACGTTCCTTCCTTCCTGACACCCGGGCGGTCCCTCCGGGGAGGTGGAACGGATAAGGCTGACACCTCCAAGGAGGTCTGGAGATGAAAAATGTTAAGAGATGTGACAAATACGTGTCAGCACAGCCCTGGGGCTGGCAGCCGCCGTGCCCTGTCCCAAGCCACCGGGACCCCGACTCGCCGGAGGGAACCGCCGCAGCCTCCCCGTCAGAGCTTCCCTCTCCCTCTAAGATGTTATTTCAGAAGTTTTGCCAGCTTCACTTTGCACAGCCTGCTGCTGTTCATTTTAGGTTGGCTGGAAATGTTCTCCAGCTGAATACCGAGTGAAATAAATTCAAATCCTACTCTGCAAATGACACCGCACATAAATATTCAGTAAATTAGCAGCACACTTTTATAGATTTATCAGTCATTGCTGGCACAGAATGACAGGCAATGTTGTAGCTGAAATATTAATGCTGACAAATTAATGATTTCTGAGTAAATGATGTCATTTTTGCACCGTTTCATTAAAATTTACTCACTTTCAATATCAGCTTCATTTCTACGCCAAAAAAAAATTAAAATCATTTTCATTCTCTTTCTCTCTCTCTTTTCCTCCAGGAGCCTTTTTTTGAACCCAAAGGGCATAAATTTCCTACCGCTCTGGCTCTGAGGAAGAAGAGGGGCTGAAGTTTGCGGGGAGGGCAGGTAGCGGAGTCCCGGGCTGCTCCAGCATCCCCATCCCACCACGCACGGGAGCCACGTCCCTCTCCTTGCATCCTGCTGGAGCCAAGCACTCCCCACGTGGAGCACCGATGGATGTTACAGAACAACCCCTTGCCTTCACCAGGCCCCTTGCTGCCAAGCGCAATTAAAACCTGGAGGCACCACCAGCAGCAGCAGCTGATGTTCTACTGCTCTACTCCACGGCCCCTTCATGCCGTGGGCAGGAGGAAAGGCGACAGCAGCCTGTTTATCACACCAGGGATGCGTCACTGAGAGCATCTTCTGCCACTTTTACTCATCTGGGAGGCTTCCTGGCATCCCGAGCCCTGCAGTGAGGCATGACGGGCTGCAAAACAGGCAGAGGGAGGAGGTCGGAACGTCACCCCAACGTCACCCCAACCAACCCCATGCGCCCCACGAGGTCCCCAGAGCGTGGATGGAGAGCAGCGGAGCTCTCCCACGCCTTCCCCAAAGCAAAGCAGGGAGCACCTTTGCGGTTCACAGCAAAAAAGGTAGTTTTCCCCACAGCTGCCTATTGGGGATCTCCTCCCCAGAGCCTTTGCCACCCGCTGCCATCTTTAATATGCCGCATTGGGTATATTTTTGGCAAATTACCCCATCAAAAGCCTTCCCGCCCTGTCTGTCATCCTGGACAGGGCTGGTGACATCTCTGACAGGTGACAGTTGTAGTGGATGAAATAAAAAAAAAAAAAAAAGAAACTAAAAAAATAAGGCAGAGAAAGAGAGAAAGAGCCCGGAGAAGGTTTTACCCAGGATTCCCTGGGCTGAGCTATATCAGTCAATCTCCGGGCTAATTCGTGTCAGTACTTGTTTCCTATCTCCTTGAGTCTCCAGCGGAAGGTTGATAAAATTGAAGTGGAAATGAAGTTGGATGCACAGGAGGATACATACAACAATAGCCTGGTGAAATGGGTTTGTATCCCTGATACACTCTTTGGAGCATCAGGATTCGCGGTGACCTTGACAGTGTCCTTGGGAGAATAAAATAAAATAAAAGGGAGAATTTCTATCTACCAGAAGAAATTTCAAGCAAAGGGCTACGTTTGCCACATCGACTTTGTAGCGCGGAGGAGTGAGGGGGGCTCCCGGCACCGAGGACTGGGTTTATTTATCCAGCGGGAGTTTATGTTTGCAGAGGCACTTCCCCAGGTATCTATCTAAAATGCAAAGAGAGTGCCTTGTTATAACAACCGAAGACGCCCGTTTTCTTGCAAGAAACTCTCCGTTGCCTCAACCGGTTGTTGACGAATAGAAGGCAACTTGTCACGGTTTAGATAGAATCATAGAATCCTCCAGGCTGGAAGGGACCTCCAAAGGCCATTTAGTCCCACCTCCCCGCAGTCGCAGGGACACCCCCAACTAGCCCAGGTTGCCCAGGGCTTCATCAAGCCTCATCCTGAGGATCTCCAAGGAAGGGCCCTCAACCACCTCCCTGGTCCCTCTGAGTGTGTGTGCAGCGTGTTCCTCCCCAGCCTGCCCGCCTCGGGTGTCAATATTGCGGGAGCATCATTCTCCGAGTGAAACCCCGCCGAGGCGCTCCCAGTGAAATGCAAGATGAATCTCTGTTTGCCAGCCCCCTTAAAATAAAAACGTTGAGAATATCCGCAGCGAGACACAGACGGGGAAGGGGGAGAGAACCCGCAAAAGCATTCACAGCCCAGAAAAAGAGGAGTTGCTATTGAAGAGTAGACACTGCTACCAACAAGAAATATTAACGCAGTCCTTCCCTGCGGCTGGTTTATAAGCCGGGTGTACAGACAGGCGTGTAACACCCTCCTCGACCCCTTGGGCTGACACCAGCACCTTCCTCACAGAGAGCTGCGATGCCCAGGGCTGCGTGCTGGAGCCACCTGGATGACAGATCATAGAATCCTAGGATGGTCAGAGTTGGAAGGGACCATAAAGATCATCAGGTTCCAACCCCCCCTGCTATGAGCAGGGACACCTCCCACCACACCAGGTTGCTCCAAGCCCCATCCAGCCTGGCCTTGAACCCCTCCAGGGATGGGGCAGCCACAGCTTCTCTGGACAACCTGGGCCAGGGTCTCACCAGCTTGGAAGACAACGAGGGACCTCAGAAGCCTCTACCTACTTCCTCCAATGTGTTACGTACACAAGGTGAAGCAGAGTTGGGGGCTGCCCCGGTTTAGTAACCTCAAAGCTTTTGCCTTCCTTTACGGAGACCTTCACGGAAGACAAATTTCAAGTAATAGTTTTAGGACCCTTGGCTCTAGAAGAGGCAGTTGCCAAAGCAAGTGCAGAAGACTGAACAAAATCCCTTAACAACATCAAACCAAACGGGTCCTGGGGACACTCAGAGATGAGATCGTGGAAAACTGCAGCTTCTCGTGGCGCGTCTGGGCTTGGCCCTCAGTCCCAGCAGCTCCCGGCAGAGGGAAGGTGGACTTAAGGCCCCCGTATTTGCAATAAATAAACCCAAATCTCTCCTCCATTGAGAAGGGAAGGGCAGTGGCCCTGCTCCCCGCGGCGGCGCCCTGGAGCGGGCACATCCCGAGCCACCGAGCACCCACCGCCGCCAGGCTCCCCGGATTTGGCTAATAAGAACCAGCTGGGTTTTTCCACTCTGATAGCTGTGAGAAACTGATGACAACCTGTTTGACCGCTGACCTCTGAACTTGACCCCCTGCTAATACCTTCAGCTGCTGATTGTCATGGGTGGCTGGCAGAGCCCTTTGTCTTTTGCTGTTTTGGAGTCCAGACAGATAAATGATTTCTATTTGTCCTTTGGCGCAACGGAAGAGCTGATCGATATTATCCACGAATGATGTCAAGGATTTGTCGCCACAGCTTATGAATGACAAAACACTACCCAAAAAAACACCTTTTGGGGCAAAAGATTGAAAGCTGGAAAGGTTTATTGATTTTTGCTTTCTTAAATAGCAGCTCAAGCCACAAAAGAGAAAACGAAAAGCTTTGTGTGCTAAAATGCAGCAAAAAGCTTCCTCGAGAACAACGATTAGATCAGCTCTTGCATTTAAGTACTGTGTGCCTTGCCACAGTCAACTGCTCAATTTTGTCTGCTAAGCCCACTGCAATTTCCACCCATTTTTCCTTATTTCAAAAGCGCTTGTATAGTGAAATACCAGCCTCTGGAAGAAAATGCTTCTCTGCTTTTGGCCACTGGTCAGTCAGGAGAAGGCTATGCATCTCCCACGTGCAGTGAGCTCAGGCAAGCAGAAGAAAAGCTGTTAGGTCCAAACACTAGAAAGGTGGGCCTGGGTCCCACCTCTACCCTGGGAACCCACGGCATCCCGGCAAATCATGGGATGTCCACATCGTGGCAAAGGATGCTCTGGCCACATGGTGCTCTGCAATCTTCCCTCCCTCCCTCCTGACCCCACTGCATGTAGGAGGAGATCACTGCGTAGGACACTTCCGAGGCAAACACAGATTTAAGAGAGAGTTGATGAAATGAAAACGGGTCCCCTCTTGAAGGACATAGAGGACATTTTTGTTTTTCAAAGATGATTAGAGAGATAGAGCACCTCTCCTATGAAGACAGACTGAGAGAGCTGCGGCTGTTCAGCCTGGAAAAGAGAAGGCTCCGGGGAGACCTAAGAGCAGCCTTCCAGGATCTGAAGGGAGCTCCAGGAGAGCAGGAGAGGGACTCTTGGTCAGGGAGTGGAGTGATAGGACAAGGGATAATGGTTTTAAACTGGAAGAGGGGAGATTTAGATTGGATATTAGGAAAAAATTCTTTGCTGTGAGGGTGGTGAGGCACTGGAAGAGGTTGCCCCAAGGAGCTGTGGCTGCCCCATCCCTGGAGGGGTTCAAGGCCAGGCTGGAGGGGGCTTGGAGCAACCTGGTGTGGTGGGAGGTGTCCCTGCCCAGGGCAGGGGGGTTGGAACTAGATGATCTTCAAGGTCCTTTCCAACTCTAACCATTCTATGATTCTATGAATGTCTATCACCCATGGCCCTGGGTTTGTGCCTCCTCTGGAGAAAGAGATATTCAGCTTCTCCAGGAGCCTGGGGAAACCCACCTTTCCACCACGGAGCCTCCCTGCGAGAGGCACAAGGAGACACCTCTGCTTGCCAGAGCTGAGCTTAACCGAGCGAAAGTGAAGGCTCCAGCCTGCCTGCTCTAATCCAGCAAAGCCCCCCTAAAATGGGATCCAGAAACCTCACACTGGGGATACTCCAAGCCTTGCCATTCAGCCACACAACCGAGCATTTAAAGAGCACTTAAAGGGGGACAAAAAACCTCAGAGCAATTCTAAAACCCAAACGCTAACAGAGATAAGAATCAGTAGGCTAATTTTAAATATAAGGATGTAGAAGGGCAGAGATGAAAAGGTCTCGATCCGTCCCTCTGGAGCCAAGGAGAGGGTTTGGGCAGACGTGGGTGCGAGCGCAGCAGAAGGGTGCTGAGCTGGACACAGCCCAAGCACGGACCAGCTTTTTTCCCACCAGACTTTTCATTTTCCAAGCTTTACATCTCTCATCCTGCCAGCTGAAAAAACTTCAAAACTCAGCGCCAACCCTAGATGAAAGCAGAGATTTTCTCCCAGCCTTGCCTGAAGCTCACTGAACCTTACCCAGCCCCCAGGTGCCTGCACAGGGTGAGGGGGTTTCGGTGGCACCAACGGGCTCGTGAGAAGGGATCACCCTGGTTTTAAAAGGCTGGAGCCCACCGGGGGGGAGGGAGGCTTCTCCCAGTATGGTTGATCTGCACGAGCGACGAAACTTGGCTGATAGTCTTGCTCAGGAACTTTAACTACTGGAATGAAACAGCTTGGAAGCACTTCTGCTGCAAGGACACGGAAGATAGAAAAGCACAGGGACCTAAAAGGGATCTCACCTGCAGCTCCGGGCAAGTTTGCTGAGCCTGTTTTGGGGGGAACTCGATGCTGTTTGAACTCAAAACCCTCCCCAAAACCCACAGGAGCCTCCCTCATGGCCCACTGCAGCGTTACAAATGACCTAACCCGCCGAGCGCTTTCCAGCCACGTCATTCCTCTGCTCCCCTTTGAGTTTTCATTTTGATCTGCCAAGTGTGTCCCACCGCCGGTGCCAAAGGAAGTTCCCGAGACAATGTACACCGGGCTGTGCTCATGGCACTCGCCTCTTCATTTGTCCTCCTCGGGGAGCTTGACAGCTCGTTTCCCTAAATTTACCGAGCTCACATTTCACGTATGTATTATTCATCATGAAAGAATCTAAATTCCTCCACCATATCCTGGAATCAAAGCGTAAACCGATTTAAGCACCTGGTTAACAAGCTGGGTGGCTCCAGCTTTGGGCTCTCAATCAGATGCTCATTAAAAGGGCACAGCCTGCCCTCCACTTTCAAAACTGAGACTTAATAAAAAAATGCCTTAAATTTGAACCCAGCCCCCAAAGAAAGGCACCAAGAATTTCTGTTCATCCCCAGAAAACTTGGCCTCGGCTTTCCCCCAAGCGATATTTTACACCCCGCTTGCAGCCGCGACGAAGCTTTCCAGAAAGCGTGTTTTCTAAGTAATAAAACGCCTCCGAGTGCGGGGATTAGCCGTAATCCAATTCCTTTATCAAATAAAGATGCCATCGTGGCCTTTGAAATACAAAGGAAGAAGTGCCCTCGCCGTTTTCCATCTTACAATTATATCACATAACCCCCTCGCGCCGGAGGCTCGAGACCCCGGCGCAACCACGTCATGAGAAATGGAAGGGGCTCGGGCTCCCCCGCCACCTGCTTGTGCTCCGGCATCATCCGGCCGGGGAGGAGGGATTAATCCCTACATTTTTGATTTTCCCATCTGCATGGCATCAAAGGGACCCCCCCGCCTTTGTCAATCCTGAGACATAACCCCTGTGTAAGAGCAGGAAATACCCTGCCTCGCCACAGATTTGGCTGTGACAAATGTAACGCTTTCTTTCGGGTCCTGTTTGTTTAATTGAATTTTACGCACGGATAGAATGTTTTGTGAAATTTCCACTGTGGGGTGTTGTAATTAAAAACTGGTGAACTCGATACAGACAGGCAACTATTGTAAGGCTGCCTTTGCCTGCTGCTTGAATACCAGCAGCGATGTTTGGGCTCTACAGTTGGGGTTTGCTTTTGGATGCCAAGAGCTTCCCAAACGAGGTGCAACGCTCATCAGTGGACAAGTGCATCTGGTTAAAGGATGAAGATGCTTCTCCTCCCCCCGCCTCCCCCCAAAAAACCCTCGAAGGCAACAGAAAAGAAACAGGAAAGGCAAACCAAGACAAAAAACAACCCCACCCCAAACTCTGTAAAACCTCCAACTTTTCTTTGATGCTCAGGAACCGTCGTGGGTTTCAAACTGCTCTGATTTCCCCTTGGCTCAATTATTCTGCACGTTGCTGTGAGAAGGGTCCTGCTGCTCTCGCTGCCCCAGGAATGACTCCAAAAGGGCATTTCAGCAGCTAAAAATGCGCTGTGCTACCCCTGCCCGAACAAACGAGAAGAAAATCACAGGAACAGAGCGAAATTGTGAGCAATCGGAGTAGATGTTGCATCCATTTACTTAGAAATGAACTTTCCTGCTAAATGGAAATCTTGCATTCCAGCTGTGGATTTGGGCGAGACGTTTCCCTGAAGAGCTGGTTACTTCCCCACATGGAAGGGTAAGGAGACAACCCGGGGACTGGTGGCTTGGGAAGCTCAACCTGGCCAGCAGCAAGGAAGGGTCGGAGCATCGATGGGAGAGGAGCTGGAGAGAAAAGGACTCAGCTCTGAAATCCCCCAAACTCCTTCCAAGTCCACGCCTCCATAACAGACTGAGTCCGAGTGCGGCTCTACGACCAGAAAAATCTTAGATCTTAA
>VZRU01009363.1:146756-158713 GCA_013398155.1 Pedionomus torquatus | reverse complement strand
GAAGAAATGCATTCCCTTGCATTTTGCTCCACCCTTTGGTAGCACAGATTAAGCAAAGCAGCTTAGGACTTGTAAGTCCTAAGGTAAGGGACTTGTATCAGAGAGTAGGGGCGGTGGGAATCGAGGGCCACGGGTGGGGGCAAAGCTTTTCCTTCTCCCCCATCGACCAATTTTTCTGTCATTTTATCTGCGCGCGTGGGAGCCCGGGCGCGGGCCAGCAGCCCGATGGGAATTAACGGAGGGGCTATTCACCACCTGTTTGAACTGTCAAGTTATGTGGGAAAGCGTATCAATTAACGGCCCTGATTATCTCATCAGACTTCCCATCTGACAAAACAGTCACCCCTTTTCCAGCCTAATCCCCCCGGAAAGCCCCAGCTGGGGCTGGGTGCGGAGCGATGCCCGTGTCCCAGGCTCTGCCCTTCCCTATGCGCAGCCAAGTAGTTTCCCCCTGCAGACAGCAGGTATTTGGGTTAAATTCCCAGGAGCCTCCTATGTTCCCTTATAGCTTAAAAAGCTGGGACACCGGCCAGGGAAAAGGACCTTCGGTGACCTGCTCTTAACCCCCGAGGAAAGTTACACAAACTCTTTCACGCTTGGCTGGGATCGCTGTGTAGGAGTTGGCCAAAACAATACTTTCCCTTGTGTTTGCCTACCTTATTAAATATCAATTAATATTTATGGAAGTTTATAAACACTGCAGCTTTGGTTTCAAGGGTGCTTAGAAATCTGATCGCCTCCCTCCTTGCCCTCCCCACCCCCAGCAGCATTTCTCCTGCTCACTGCTGCATGGTGAGAGCCCCCCAGCTCCTCCGCCAAGGAGGAGCCTGGAGGGGGGGAATGGGGGTCCCAGGGCTGGGGGGATCTTGGGGATGGGTGTCCTGGGAATGGAGGGCTCCCAGACTGGGGTGTCCTGGGGCTGGGGAGTCCCTGGGGGCGTGTATCCCACTCTGCACCCCAGTGCTGCTGCTTGCAGACCCCTCAGGGTGTCATCCCCCCCCCAGACCCCACTGCCTGCTCATCCCTGTGCAAAAACTCTGAGGCCCAGAGAGATACGGCGGCACAGATGGGTGCTAGACCAGGATCAGGCCTGATGGGTTTATACCAAGTCACCTGTATTTATTGTGAGTCCATTCTCCGTGCCTTTTTTTTTATTTTTTTCCCCTATTGACACGCTACTTTGTTTTAAATTATGTTTAATTTAAAGGATTTTTCTGTACCCTTATTTCCTAGGAAGAAGCTTTCTAAAAGGCTCCTGCTGATTAATTGTTGCTGGGCTCCTGCCAAGTGTGGGAAGTTTTACATGTAAAGAGAAAAAACGTCTCTCTCTCTCTCTCCGCTTGCCCGTGCCTTTTCTATTTGGTACTTCAGTCTATTTTACAAACATATGGCCCATCATTCAAGCCAGAGAGCACCATCCTGCTGTCAATATTTCCCTCCCCATCACAAAGATTAACATCAGAGGCTCCGGAGGCTGGGGTTCCTCGCCCCTCGCCCCAGCCCCACGCTGCTCTTTGCCATGCAGCAAACACGCTCCCTGCAACAGCCCCACGCCGCTCAGAAATCGCTCCTGCTTTCCCTCCTCTGCTTATTTTTACCGGATAAATCAACACAGCACAGATGTTCATTGCCCCATTTTTCACAGTCCCTTTTAAATTTACTCATTATTTGTAGCATCTTGGAATACTTTAATACTATTAAAAAAACAAGGAGGGTTTTTTTGCCTGCCCTTGGCTTACCCTTCAGAACAAGCCCAGAATACGACAGTTGGGTTTGACGCCGTGGCAATAGCTATAAAATATTATAGAGTTTGGTTGCTTTTCATTTTCCCAACACAGACCACAGCCAGCGGTGCCGGTGCCCTGCAGTTATTTCTGCAGCACAAGTTAAGTTTTCCCCGGCAGGCTCACAGCCTGGTGGCACGGAGGCCACGGGGATGGGCTGGGGAAGGAACCACGACCCACCCCACCGCAGGACCTCTGCCAGAAGGGCTTGCCTGAGCTTCCTCGCACCCGAGCCTGATAAAGCAACGCCGGTCACACGTCCCAGGTGAGATACACCAAAAAAGCACGGCCCCAAATGTCATCTCCTCCCCGAGCATCCCTCCTGCTGCGGACCAGGCGCCTCCTTGCTGAGCTCAGAGCAGCTCGTCCCATCTGTCTGGCTGTTGCTGGGAGCCATCAGCAAGCTCTGCCAGGGCACAGGGAGAAAAGCAGCACTAGCCCAGGCGGCTGCTCTTTGAGGGCTATCGCAGGGACCATCTGAAGGCCATTAGGTAAGAGGGTGTCGGGTTTAATGCATCGGACAAACCCCTGCGCTTGGCCTGCCAGACCCTGCAATCTGAGAGTTTAAGAAGACGAGGGATTTAGGGCTGGATTCCTTTCTGGGCTTCCAAAAATAAACTCCCGCAAGCCCGATTTAAAGAGCAACGTTTCATTAGAGGGAATCGACTCCGGCAGAACCTGCTACGTTTCTGCAAGCACACGGACTGCGGATGATAGTAAGGAACAGCCAAGAAAAAAGCCAAACCAACCCAAAGCAATCCCCACTAGCGAACAACCCCCTTAATCTCATGCACAGTTGTTATTTTTCACTCTTTCTCTCCACGTTCACCTCCCAAACCTATCGCCATTTAATGCTGAAAAGTAGCCGCGATGTTTTAACAGCTCAGATCAATAGCAACCCCCCTCCATCCTTCTCTTTCTTTTTATTTTTTTTAAACCTCCAAAATTATTTTCGGCAAGGCTACGTTCGTTTTATCCTTATTTATTTATTACTTAATCGGTAGAGAACCCTTGAGGCAAAATAGCCTCGTTTGCAAGAAAGATCAGGTGCCAGGAGCAGCGGAGGCAGGGCTACAAATCAGTATGCAAAGCGCCTTCCCTCCGCCAGCATAAAGGATCTCCAATGCAGCACGTGTGCTATTTGCTTACATTACTTAACACGGTTTAACACGTATTTTCAAACAAAACACTTGTTTTCTAAGAGCCGCCATCCGGAAGGGGCAAGGAGTTGTTTCCAAACCATGATAAAAATTGGAAAAGGCATTTAAACGCCGGGAAAGCGCATCTATCCCAAGCAACGCTCTGCAATCAATTTTTGCCTCGTTAACACGTTCCGTGAAAGATGCCCTGTCTATCCATTAAGTGTTGTTCCTGCATGTCTCTCCTAAATCTTTACATCCGTTACTGTTAATTATTATTTATACAATTTCATTTACTCTGGCACTGGCAGAAGGTGCTGAATTGGCCTCTACGTGGGAAGAACGTCTGGTTCCGCAGCCCATTAAAACAGACTCCCCAGATCTTCTGACCCGTTTTAGGCCTGAAGAGACAAATTTTGTAAAGGTGGGATATTTGAGCTCACTGAAAAGAGGGATGGTCTCACCCTCCCCCTACTCGCACCCACGGTTCAATGTCATTAAACCCCTGTGGGTCCGATTGATGGGAAACCCTCTCTTTCTGCTGGAATAAACCCACCTACTAAAGCCAAACACACGAAACTCGCTAACTTTTACAATAACTTGTTTGGTGTTAGAGCTTTCTTAAGCTATATTTCTCCAATTCTAATGATTAAAGGATTCTCTCGTTTCTTTCCCTCATCCCTATGTAGGGAGACAGGTAATAGATCAATCCGATCGCTGGCATTAAGATGTCACTTTAACAATGGCTCGATCTGAATGGTGAAAACAGCCGAGACTCGGATGAAAGATCTGAGTATGAGTCCCCGTGTCACCGGCTGGGAGATGGCAGGAGGATAACGGGATACTGTCATGCTAAGGACATCTAAAAGCAGAGGGAAGGGAGGAACGGGCTAACGAAGTGGTAACACATCCCCTGCAGATATCACCCACCTTCTGCGCCAGACCCGGCCAGGGAGTCAGAGGAGTCTGGCTTCAGTCAGAGGCAGTAACAAGCAGCGATACAGAGGGGTATTTAAGTGCCAGCAAACTTAAGGCTACGTGTCTTGAAGGTACACTTCTTTAATGAATAGTTTTTGTTGTCCAGAGATATTTACAGCCCGTGCTGGCAGCACCGCAGCAACCCCACAGCACAGGGCTGCTTACGGAATAAAATTACCCGCCTTAACCAAGCACACTGTAAATTTTCAAGAGCCGGCGTCCTATTGAAAGCGGGGTCTTGCTTTGTGCCAGCATTTGATTGAAGGTAACGCGTACTTTTGCAGCGTTCTGCTCGCTGTCTTTACAGATCATAGAATCATAGAATGGTTAGAGTTGGAAAGGACCTTGAAGATCATCGTGTTCCAACCCCCCTGCCATGGGCAGGGATACCTCCCACCACACCAGGTTGCTCCAAGCCCCATCCAGCCTGGCCTTAAATACTTCCAGGGATGGGGCAGCCACGACCTCCCTGGGCATCCTGTTCCAGTGCCTCACCACCCTCACAGCAAAGAATTTTTTCCTAATATCCAATCTAAATCTCCCCTCTTCCAGTTTAAAACCATTACCCCTTGTCCTATCACTCTGCTTCCTGACCAAGAATCCCTCTCCTGCTCTCCTGGAGCTCCCTTCAGATCCTGGAAGGCTGCTCTAAGGTCTCCCTGGAGCCTTCTCTTTTCCAGGCTGAACAGCCCCAGCTCTCTCAGGTCCTCCACCGTGGGAGCAAGCAGAGGAGAGCACCTCGTGTCAGGGATGCTCACAGCAGGACCGCATTTACCGTACCCAGGGTCACCCCAGGACTCAGATCAGTTTGTCCCCAAAGGCGTTTGTGTGGTGGGAGACAGCAGAAACCTGATTTTGCAGAGATTTATGCACAGGGGTGAACTTCAGACTTAGAGGGGGGATCCTTCTGCTCTCAAACCAACCCTTTCCCCAGGCCAAGAGCGCACAGAGGGGACCACAGCACCGAGAGGTTCAGCCAAATTTGCGTTCTTATGGTGTTAATGAATGTCAGAGGATTTCCTTTGCCAAGCACTTCCTTTGGGTGGATTTTTGTTATGCCCAAATCTGCCAGTCCTGAATAAGGCCTCTGCTCCCAAATTTCTGACATCCCAACAGCCTCCTGCAAGACTGGAGTGAGCTTTCTAAACTAACATGGGCTTGGAACAGCCTGACTTCAGAGCTTGCTGCAGTTTTTCAGTGCTTCTGTGATGTTTCACACAGATACACACACACACACACAAATATATAGAGAAAAGTAGGAAATACATAGAAAATGGGAAATTCTCAGGAGGAAATCTGAGGCACAATGAGAAAAAATTATCAAAACTGTAGAAAAACACTAAGGTTTTTTGAACAGCTGAGGATGAATGACAGCCAAGAGCTGCCCATTTGAAACAGGGCTTTCCATGACCTTAGCTCTCTGCTCCTCGTGTCCTCTGGGGACGAGGAAAAAGGAGCAAAACACAGTTGATGATTAATTGCACAACCTAAAGCTCTCCCAGAAAAACCCTTTCGACCACAAAAAGATATTATTCTCCCACTTAATAAAAGCTTACCCCAAAATCCCACCACTGATAGCATCAACCTTCAAGCCTGCGATGCCAGAGTGACCTGAAGCCACCGGGTCCGAGGTCCGCTCTTAACCCCGGTGTATGAAAACACTCCGGGTGTGACCTGCCCATTGATTTACAGTACGGCGAGGGGACAGTGGATTAACAGTGTGTGTAGCTGGATCAGCCTCCAAGCTAGAAAACAACCTCAGCCTGCTTTAAATCCATGCATGGGAAAATTCAGCATCACTCCCTCCAAAGCTGATTTACAATTTACACTCCTGGAGCTTGTTTTGGTTTGGTTTGGTTTTTTACTGTGTCAGCAATCAGACCATCAACGGTCTCTTGTAAGTCAAACAGCCCAAACTTCCACAGAGCAGCACGGTTCCTCCTCCCACTCATCCCTCGTCTTCCAAGGGGAGATGTTTTCCTTCTTCCAGAGAGAAGAAGGGAGCAGGCAGTGAACTGGAGCGTGGAACCTCTCCTTGGCTGGAGGAGATGGGATGGAGGAAGAGGGATAAGACACAGCTCTCCTCCACGGTCAGTGAGCAAAAGCACAGCAGAAGGGGAGAATCACTACGGGAAAATAACAGCGAAACAACCAAGGCAATAAAGTGCCACCGTCATGGAGCAGAATTTGTCCAATGGTACCAAAGGGGATTTGTTCCGATAAGAATAAATAAGGAAAAAATATGCTATAATCAAGAGCAAAGTCTGCTCCACTGGGCTGAAACTGGGGGTGAGGGAGCAGCACCACGTCCACCTGGCAGGGCATTAAGGACAACGGGGCTGTGGTGGCACCGGGAATTACCCATCTTGGGAAAGGAAACCTCATGTCAGGGTGGCTCCACTTGCCGTTTGGACATCAGCTCCTGCACTGCCCAGGTATGCACCTTTGGGCATTTTTCTTGTAAAAACCTGGTAACATTAGATTTTGTTTAAAGAAAACTGAGCGGAGGTGCCAATTTGCATGTTTACAAGTGTGTGGGCAGCACTGCCCGGCTCCCCATCGCCTCTGCCAGGCTGGACCTGTCCCCTCCTGCCCCATGGACAGGCAGAAAAGGCAACAGATTTCAGAATCCATTCCTCAAAAGTACCAGAAAATGAAACATTACGTGAGAAGTTAGAAAACTGAACAAAACGCAACATATTCCAAAACAATAAAGACTCCGTTGGGAACAGAAAGTGTAGCAGAGGAAACCCTGAGACTTTTCATACACTTCACGGTGTAATAAAACATGATACCAGGAAGGCAACTCGGTAACTGAATTACTTATCCTCTAGAGCCTGAAAAGCTCCAAAATCAGATTGCATGTTTCGTTAGCGCTGTTTATACCCAACTGACAGCAGCTCGAACCGACACGGTCACAAGGGTCCTTCAGCAGCAGCTCGGGTACCGCAGGACGAGGGCTCAGCCCCTGATGAAATCAAGGCACCAAATGGGAGGGGAACTGGGATAAAGTCTCTGCCAGCAGCAATCACAAACCCCTCTCCCCTTTTCTTTCTTTTTTTTTTTTTGGGAGGGTGGAGGTGGGGTGGGAAGGACGGGGAACACCACTGACGATCCCCAGTAAAGATTATATTTTACCCTTAGGGGTTTCTAAAGAGGCTTTCAAAAAACACTTTGTTTGGGGGGTTTGAGAAATAGATCAGATTTCACAAATCACCAAGTCCTGCAGTACCTGTTTCCTTAATCCTTTTAAATGCCCTCCTGCCCAACACACCGCTCCAGCCGCACAAACTGGAGGCTTTGCTATTATTATCCCCAGTATCCTGTCCAGGGGCTATGAACAGGGCACACAGGCTCGGTGTGTTTATAGAGTTTGCCTTTCAAGTGGCATTGCCTCCTCCCTGTTTCTCTTTCCTTCCACTGAAGTAAGAAAACACAAACAATCCCGCTTCCTCAGCGCCGCCTCGAGCGGCCGGTGTCTGCAGAGAACAAGGATGCGCCGCAGATTAATACGGATTAGGGAAAAAAGAAAAAGAGGATGATGGACTGAGAATACAGCGATACTGAGAATTCCCACCCACTGCAGCTCGTAGCCATGGACAGTTTGAAATAATTACGGAGTCCACTCTCAGCCTAAGTTATTTATTTTTTTTTTTTTTTTCAGAGATCAGCTCCACTAAAAAGTTCTGCTGTCCCTCACAGGTGTAAGGAGGTGACACCGAGTCAAGGTGGCCCAGACCACACCAGTGCATGAATGACTGGGCTGACGGCACAGGGGACCAGAGGCTCCTCTTCCACCCGGGCACGAGGAGCCTCGGCAGCATCGCCGCTGTTGGCCACCTCTGAGAAGGACGAGCCCTGGCAGATCAGCCACAGCTCGCCCCAGGGGACACTTCAGGCTTTTTCCACTCAGCTGTAAAAAGAAGAACAAACTGATCCCCATCTCACTGCGGCCTGGAAAACCCCACCGGCAGCTTGGATTTTAAATTGTTAACTAAACAAGGCCAGAGCACAGCTACTGACAACCACAAAGGGCTCCAAGTACACCTGCAGAGGACAATGTGCTCCTTCCTCCTCCCTCCCTGGTACCACGCAGCAGGTTGGCAGCAGGGCAGGGTCGGTGTGGTGGGGAGAAACTCCTCCTTTTGCACCAACTGTCCCTTCTGAGTCTCTCCGGGAGCGGTGAAACACCAGAGGTGGTGAAATCTGGCAGAGCCGTGCACCGAGAGCATTCCCTTACACCCAAAGTGCGCATGTGCCTGCACACACAGCCCCACTGTCCCTCCAGAGCTGGTACGTCTCTATCTGAAGTGACACAGACAACAAAAGGGATGTGTGTGTCGTCCCCCCCCCCCCCCCCCCGCCCCCCTCCCNCCCCCCCCCCCGCCACTCGTCCCCATCCACCGAGTGATACAGATGGGCAGTTCGGGAGGACTGTGTGCACATATGCAGAGATGCTCTCATGTCCTTTGACCCCTCATCCCTCCATCATGGGAGATCTATAACATTTACAATCCAAAAAAACAAAAGAGAAGGGAGAGTAGGGCCAGAATTCATCTTCCAGGCTGACACCTAGCGTTAATTAACGACTTAAAAATCAATGACATAAGGGACAGGCAGCAAATGACACCTCCACGCAGAGCCTGTCTGCTCTCAGGAGCCAGAAAAAGAAGATCTTTGAGGACAGCTTTGACACATGCTGTACAGGGGGGAGCGAGAGGGGAGGGGAAGCTGGTACCCCCCAGTCCAGAGACCTCTGCCAGATCAGGCACCCTAAATTCCCCCACTTTGCTATTCCATTCTCCAGCCACCAGTGCTGCTCTTGGGTGTCCCCGGGGAGGTCACTCCTAAAGGTAGGGTGAAGCTTGATGTCTTTTAAAGCTGGGCATACAGCAAAAGCACTGGAAGGGCTAAAAAGGGAGATGCATTTTAAAAGAGCAAGAAGATATCTTCTGCTATATGTTTTGGGGGACAACAGGCCAGCGCTCTGTATTCACCTGGGCCCAGCTGGGTCCTGGATCCCAGCTCTGGGTTCGTTCCAGGCATCCCGTACCCCAGGTGAAAGCAAAGCAGCTCCATCTATTGCCAATCTGAACAGCAGAAGGCACCCCCAGGGGTCCCAGGGCTTTCTTTTTTTTGCTTAGGTTGTTTTTACACTCAAGTATCCGCACACAGTAAAATTGCTCGTGATGCACATCACCATGGCATAACGCAGGGCCAGCGACTTCTCTTTAAAACTACAAGAAAAATGAAGCGGGCGAGTGGCCAAAGCGGTGCTTACGGGGCAAATACAGCTGAGGTGCCTCTGATGTCACCGGAGGCCTCGTCCCCAGCGGGACCACAGCCAGGCAGCCTCGTGGGCACAGCTTCCCTTGGCTCCGTCTGGCACAAGCTGGGGACAGGATGCCAGCGGGTGCCTCCAACGGAGCTCACTTGGCATCTCCTGTGCAGGAGGAACAGAAACGGCAGAAGGGAATCATGTAGAATGGTTAGAGTTGGAAGGGACCTTAAAGATCATCCAGTTCCAACCCCCCTGCCCTGGGCAGGGACACCTCCCACCACACCAGGTTGCTCCAAGCCCCATCCAGCCTGGCCTTGAACCCCTCCAGGGATGGGGCAGCCACAGCTTCTCGGGGCAACCTGGGCCAGGGTCTCACCACCTTGGAAGACAATGAGGGACCTTAGAGGCCCCTTCCAGTCCCAAAAAGCCCCTAAAAGGGACTCTAAGGTCCCCTCTTGGGCAGGGACACCTCCCACCAGCCCAGGTTGCTCCAAGCCCCATCCAGCCTGGCCTTGCAGCAGAGATGATGCTGGGACAGACGAGGGGCTGTGCCCTCTCCGAAATGCACCACGGGCAACACTAATTGCAGCGAGAGACCCTGCAGGTTCAAACCACACCTTCCCAGTAATCCACCACATGCACCAGTTTGCAAACTAATCAAGTTAAATCAACCCAGGGCGTGCGGGATCTGCAGAGGGTAGCGGTGTGACTCCCAGATGCTGCCCCATCCCCAGACCCTGGTTCTTCTCCTGCTGGAAAAGCCCCGCTGCCACAAAACTTTTGTGCAGGAGCCACGTGGAGGGACGGTCCCAGAGAGCAGATGGTGTGCCTGGGTCTTTTTTTTTTTTTTTTTTTTTTTTTTTTTTTTTTTTTTGTTCCTTTTTATTTTTTTTTTGAAGAGCAAACCTTTCTGGAATACTAAATCTTACAGGAGCTGTAAATGTCAAATTTAAATTCATACTTTGTACCACCTTTGATTTCAAAGAGGATTACACCTATTCGCTGAAAGCAAAGCAACACCAAAGCTACATGAAATGGAATTACGACTACTTAGGCCTTTTTCTATTGCCTCTTTATATTGTTAACTCCTTCCAATTCATTAAGTCTAATCCTTATTAGGCTAAGTAACACACATATGAATAGACAGGACTGGACACAGGAGCATATGTGCCTTTTGTATCGCTTCCTGGTTAATCCCTTGCCCGGGGAGGGGACAGACACGGGGAGAAGTGGCCGGTCCTGGCCCGCGCTGGCCGAGCAGCGTGCCGCCCGGCGGGGAGCACCGCACGGGCCACCGAGCCGCCCCCCACCCCCCCCTGGGCCCGGGGCTTTGTTAATCAATCTGCTACGGAGCCAGGGCGCCCGGGGGGCCGCTCCGGTATGGAAATCCGCTGGACTTGGGCGCTCCCGCCGCTCCGGACGTCAACTTTGTAAGAGCATCTTGACAAAAGCGGGAAATTTCGCAAGGTTGGGAGGGAGAGACGGGGAAACAGATGCTTTTGTAGACATAAAAAAAAAAAAAGCCTATTTCTACTTTGCCATCTCTATTAGGAAGAAGCTTCCACCAGCATCCCCAGCCACAGCGTTTTCTCCATCCCTGGGCTCTCTCTGCCCTGTTTAGGGACCTGCAGCTCAAGCAGCAGGTCCTGCAAAGGGCTAAAAACCCTGCAGGAGCACCGGGGGCGTCCATGTCGCAGGGACACACAGCTCAGCCAAAGTGCCTCTTGCACGCTCATAGCCTGGCATCACAACAGAAAAACTTACATTCCATGCTGAGCTACGTACACGGCCGTAGTGTCTCCCCTCATGTGTTCTCAGCGGAGAAACAAGGGCTAAAATTCTGCTTTTCCAGCTGGGATATAAACCCAAACAGGCCCACGTGGAAGGCAGTGGAGTTCCACAGCAGTGAGTGAGAGGGGAATCGGACAAAGTATATAAACCAGGTATTTATACAGCACCGGTGTTGCTCATAGTGTTTTAAAAACAATAAAGCAGCAGCTTCTATAGTCTCTTGCATATCGCAGACATGAAATAAAGCCAAGACAGGAGCTAGAACATCTAATTCTCTGGCTACAAGGAAGAGAGAGTGATTCAGGTTTACAGGGTGCCATTCAGTTTTATGACAATATCTCCTAATACAGCAGGTTTATCAATTGAGCAAAAAGGCACAACGGGGTGTGTTATTATTGGAGCCTAATCTCACGCCTCGGGTGCGTTGTGCGAGGCACGAGGGCAAAAGGCCACACCACTGTGTGATTATCCAACAGCAATGCTCACTCAGGACGCCGTGGCTGGATTATAAAGTGGATTGGCTTAGGTTTTAACATGAAATGTTAGCGTTTGTTGCTTGGCTTTCCACTGAGGATGGCTCTCCCTGCTGCGGGTGTGAGGTACGAATAGCACGAGGATGGCAGAAGAGCAAATACCCTGCTCGATTGCATTGGGTCTCCCCTTCATCCCGGAGGCTGCCCGTGGCCTTGGTGTGCCACATCGCCCCTGATCAAAGACTTAAGAGAAGAAAACATCTTCCTGGACCATAAGAATGAGCTAGGACACGTAGCTATGCACATAAACCAAAGAAGTACAAGTCACCTCGCCAGAGGAAGACCCCCTGAGCAAGTCACCGGTAAAGGAAACGCTCCTTGCTGAAGGATGGAACAGAATCACAGAATCACCTAGTTTGGAAGGGACCTTTTAAGATCATCTAGTCCAAACAATGGGGAAAAAAACCAAACCAAACCGAACCAAACCAAACCAAACCAACAACCATAAACA
>VZRU01009363.1:122220-146637 GCA_013398155.1 Pedionomus torquatus | reverse complement strand
ACCTCAATGTCTTTTTTGTGGTAGGGGGCCCAAAACTGGACACAGTACTCGAGGTGGGGTCTCACCAGTGAGAGCTTCCCCACTGGGAGCCCTGGCCATGGAGAAGCCCACGCGCTCACTGCAGACCTCAGTCTTCCCACACATAAAACAGAGCTGGTTTCTCCATAGATGTTCCTGAGGTCTAAGAAGCTGTCTGAGATCCTGGGCACGTACGCTACGTGTGACACGGCACCTGCTCGAGAGCCACCGAGCAAAAGACTTGCCGGTGCTCCAAAAGAGTAAATTGCTCCTTGCCGGATCGGTCCCACTTATGCCAGTGGGACGCAGGGGCACATGCTGCATACCCGGAGGGAGAATAGTACCCTACAGGTTTTAATTAGCACTCTTCTAGCTGCAAAGTTCCTGTCTATTGTCACTTAATTACTGTGTATCTACCCCAACAGACATTAAGCTTTCCCTATGACCTCTCGCTCTCTACACCCCTTGTCATTCTCTCTCTCAGAGCCCTGTGTGACACTGGGGAAACATGGAGCAACTTCTTAATTAATTGGACTAATTAGTCTCCTAGATGGCTGGACAGCTGGACCCTATCTCCTCCCTGATCTCCTCATGGAGGGAACAATCAAATTGTGGTTTGTTTCTCCAGAGTTGACAAAGTCTCGGCGCTGCCCGTGATCTGGTTCCTATTAACCCGACTCCCCCGAGGGCGCTGCAGAGGATGAAGATGTTTTCCCTTTTGGCTAATGAAGTCCGCAGCAAGACCACGCTGTCGCCAGAACAGCACCTGGTAGCCTCAGAGAGGGTCAAGGTTTCCTCTCAACCCCTTTCCCTGTTTCGCAGGGTTTATAGCGGGGCTGTAAAACTTTGCTCTGGCTTGAAACCCTCCCCCTGCTGGGTCCCAGCCCCACACCATAATTCTTCACACCTTCCAAAACTATGTTTTTTTACTTTTTTTTTAAACCTTTGCATCAAACATGATTTTTTAAATTTTTTAAATTTTTTTTTTAAGTCCACTATTTGATCCTCCTGAAGGCTATTTTTCCCTTCCACCTCTCTAGACACAGTCAGCACCTGAGACTTGGCACTGCCCTACCTGGGGCTCCCTCCTGACACCCCGATGTGGCTCCTGTGAGCACAGCACTTACCTCCTTCTTTATAAATAGCAATATTTAAGAAAGGAAGCAAGAAGAGAAGCTGTGGCTGCTCCATCCCTGGAGGGGTTCAAGGCCAGGCTGGATGGGGCTTGGAGCAACCTGGCGTGGTGGGAGGTGTCCCTGCCCAGGGCAGGGGGGGTGTCAGAACTTGATGATCTTTAAGGTCTGTTCCAACTCAAACCATTCTATAAGAAGAGCACAGAGTCAGCCTTGGAAGGTGGCAGCCAAGCCGGGGTGGGAGGAAAAGGATGAGGCCACTGGGCTTTATCAAAGGCATTAGGATGAAGGGAACATAACACATAGAGGAGGGGAACACATCAGACCCTTTGTGTCATTGCTCTGGTCGATGGATAGCTCTTGGGCACAAAAAACACACCTCATTCACTTGTACACATACAAATATCTACGTCCAAATGGTAATCTGTCATCAACCAATACAAAACCAGTGACCAAGCGAAACAAACTGGGAGATCTCTGAAAACAAACCCACGCACGGTTCACTACCAAGGTAAGAAAAAGAAAGGAAAGGAGGCAGCTGAAAAAATACTTTCCAGAAGAAAAATCTAATTTCTTGAACCAACCCAGCTCAGCAAGGACCACCAGAATTTCGGGCTTGGCCATCATCCCATTATCCACGCTTCTGGGTTCAAACTCTGCAAATTAAGCTGTACCAAAGACGCAGCGAAGTGTATGTACATCCACACAGATCTCTGTGCTCCAAGCCAGGAGCAACCCCTGGAAAAAACTCCCCGGGAACTTACAGCTCTGCTGGGCACTGGATGAATGCATCCAGCATCCCACCTTCTCACTCTGGATCAGGTGTTTCCACTGGTCCTATTCCTGCCTCACCAATTTCTCCAGAGACAGAGGGGGAGAGTCACGGTGTCGGTATGCTTTTCCCACGCATCCACACGCTACAAACTGGGGAGAAAACAAGATAAAAGCCTTTTCTATTTCTGGAGAATTCTTTACAGTTCTCAAAGTGCTGAGATCTCATTTCTGATTTGCTAGATGTGAATTCCACCCAAAGAAAGGGATTTTTTTGTTTTTTCTTTCCCCTGTCTATGTTATTTCCTTAGGGGCTACAAGATGCTCTCCCCAAATGATACAGCTTTAAAAGAAACCGGGAACAGTGAGCATATCCATCTGGAGATTTAAAACAAATACACTTGGTGCCTTTTGGAAGCAAATTCCAAACAGCTGAACGATGCAGCAGGAGGGAAACGCGAGGCAGCCCCAGTAGGTTGACAGCCGAGAAGCAAAGGCACTGTTAGCTCCAGGAGCAGCGGCAGTCGCATAAAAGATGGCCAGTGAGCTCTGAAACGGGCAGGGTGTAAGAAGGGCTTTCCAGAGAAATAAAAAGATACGGGCTTCATTTACATCGGCACCGAAACCCTGCACTACGGCGGCTCCGGTTTTACTAGTACCCAGCCTCTTGGCAGAGGTCAGATAATTTGGCCGACAGGAAAAAAAGCAGGCAAGAAAAGCACCTTCCCCTCCCACAAAGGCAGACCCCAAGGAGCCTCCTCCGGCTCGACAGTGCTTGGGGAAATTGTCATAGGGGCTAAAATCAAATAAAAGAGCGAGCGCATCTGGGCAGGCTCTTCCCTCGGTCTCAGCGAGCAGGGGCCGGGGGAAACTTTCCCCGAGTAGCAGAAGTTAAAGAGTGAAACAGAAATAGGAGGAGCTGGAGTTTCCCGAGCTGCTCGGGAGCCTGGCAAAGCTCATTCCCATTCATCCATATGCAAAGCTGGGCGTCTCAGTCCCCTGGCTCGCTTTAGAAAACCAGAGCTGCAGAAGCTAATGGTGGCGGCTGTAACACCATCATAACGGGCCTCCGAGCTGTCAGGTTTTGTACCAGACTGAAACAAGAATAAGTGGGAAAAGGGAGTAAATAATACAGGTGGAAAAGCCTATTTTTCAAGAATTTTTTCTTTCAGGGCACGCTATGGCAGACAGAGGTGACCAAGTTTCAGGTGCTTTGATCCTTAGTCAAGCAAATGATCAATTATTCCATCAGAGTTGTTTCACTCTCTGTGACAAGTGCTGCAAGACCAGCTTGGCTTTGGTGGGGTCTATTATGTTCCTCAAGCAGGGCTTTGTGCAGCTCGGAGCCAGCGAGCCCCTGAATTCTCACAGAGTGAAAAATGACCGAAGGAGCACAAGGCAACATCGGGCTCTGCGATACCCAAAAGCCAGGGCTCCGAACGAATGGGTCCCTGGATTTAGATGCCAGCGAACTCCACGGAGCTCCTCCAGGCCAACCTGAATTCAGACACAGATATTTAATTATACGCAGCTCCTGTGGCTCATCCACAATGTTTTTCTCCCCCTCCAAAGAAATGGTATTTTGTTTTATAAAGACATTCAGCCTTTATTTATAAAACTTGTGAGTGATGGAGCATCTACCATATCCCCTGGCAATTTTCTCCAATGGTTAATTACTGTGACTGTCAAAACACACACTTCAATTCTCATTTGAATTTGTCTGCCATCAGTTTCCAGCCATGGAACCCAGCTACGCGTTTCTATTATTTATTTTTTTTCCTCTGCTCAGCTTTGAAGTCTTTTACTGTCTTTTCTTCTTCCCCGCAATGGTATTTGTAGATTATGACCACGTTGTCTTTTAACCTTTTCTCACGTAAAGATTGGTTTGAACTCTTTGGCACCTGATGTGAGATTATCCTGATGCACTTCTCCACTACAGAGAGGCCCCAGAAAGGGACGAGGATTGCAGGGACCAGAGACTGTACATGTCTGAGGAAAAAAAAGGCAATCAAGCCCGAAAGAGCAACCTGTGCAACTCACTCATCACATCCACACTGCCTTTTTGCGTATTGCCTAAACAACCGTCATTTAAACCACACGGAAGATAATAGTTTAGACGTCAAAGACATCAAAACATCCCCAACGGGCTGCCTATCGGTCACACGAATGGGCTAGAAGAAGCCCCCTCTTGCTGAATCCACCCCAAGGATGGCACAGCCTGTTTCCCAGGGACCCTCCTGCCCGGAGCCCCCACGTCCCATCCTCCTTCTGGAGGGAGAAGAGAGACTGAACGTGCCCCCGAGAGCCTCGTACCTCCCACCGATCCCAGGGAGAGGCTTCCAATTCACTGGCAAAGCACCAACTACTCCCTTTTTAACTCATGTATTTTCAATACATACAAAGAACATGTACAACAAGGTTTTTGCTGTGGTCAATAATCCCTGAAATGATGTTTTCAACAAACCTCATTTCAAGTCTAGATCTGGAGTAGAGAAGCGATTGGATGAAAGGCCATTATATGACTGCTGTAATTTATTCTGCAGAGAGCTAAAACCACCAATTACCTGACATGAATGACACCACTTCTTTTTCTTACCAACACAAAGGTGCACAGTATCTATTTTCCGAGATCTAATTTAAATTGGAAAAAAAAAAAAACCCACACAAAAAAAAACACCCAACACCCTCCTATGTTTAAATAAAAAGGTGGTGGATACACACCAGCTCGAGTCAGAAACACCGAG
This sequence comes from Pedionomus torquatus, assembly GCA_013398155.1. Lineage (NCBI taxonomy): Eukaryota > Metazoa > Chordata > Aves > Charadriiformes > Pedionomidae > Pedionomus > Pedionomus torquatus. The sequence goes on along the minus strand of VZRU01009363.1, from coordinate 141,971 downwards.
CAGGAGTGAGAAATCCAAGCCAAGGCCGGCACCGCATCCCTGGCTCCTTGGCAGCCAGCGTTTCAGACCACGCTGTTTTCTTGCTAAATTAACACCATTTACGTTAAGACAGAGCTGGGAGGAGTTGGCTTTTTTATTACTTTGACAAGTGGGAAGAAGTGGGGCCGCAAAGGAAAATGGGGGTGGGGAGGGGTTTTAATTTGACGCAAGCTAAAAATTCCCTACGTTAAGGGGAAGCAGAAACGGGCTGGAAGAAAACCACCACATCAGATCGTGGCTGAGTTTCTTTATCTGCCGTCTTCTGAGTTGCAATAGCCAACTGCCTCCAACAGGTTACGAAGTTAAGCCAAAAGCCCACTGTACAAAATCCGAGGTGTTTATTTAATGAAGAGGCGGCATCCTCCGCTGCGCTCCCCCATCCGCGATACCTTCTCCTCTGGCTGGGGAAAGTGCTGACCCACTTGCCGGACCAAGTTAATTAAATCTCATTCGCTCATTAACGCTAAACTAGAGAGCGACTGCTTATTTTAGAACCTCAATTATTCCCCATCCTCTCCTCCAGAAGGACCACAGCCCCCACAGTCACCGTTTGCGTGGCGGTGGCGATGCTTCCCGGGATGGGACTTGGTTAGAAGTTCTGCAGTGGCCAAGCGTCACCGGGGCTGACGCCGAGCCGGCCCGGAGAGCTCAGCTGATGCCTCAGCTGTTCATTTACTGCAGGGAGAGGCTACTCCCACTATCTACTGGTTTATGGCAAACAGGGAAACACCTTTTGAACTGACAAATGCGAGTGACGGGCGGGAAGCCTTTGACAAGGTCTTGCCAGAAGAGGATGGAGGGAAGGAGCCTGGATCGTAAAACGCTGGCTTTAATCTGCCAGGAAGGAAAAAACAAAAAATAAAAAATCTACAAGCAAGAGCAGGAAGATAAATATAATTACAGTATTCTGAAAAGCTCTGTACATATGTGCATCTATTTCTAATATTCACCAGGGGAATTACAATGCCTTTGTTCCGTGGTGCATTCAGACAGCACCGCACCCCCAGCTCTGCGCAGGCAAACTGATACAACGCCCGGCTTTTAACGAGAGCATTCTCTAATAGAAGGGGACAAGCTGGGGGGAGACCGAGAACTTCAGTGCCGATCTCTGGAGGTATGGGATGGAGAGTCAAGGAGGTAGGGTCCTTCTCTAACCAACTCGGTGGGCGAGCAGCTGAATTGGGGCCGTCCCCTCGGCAAGGCACGGCGAGCTCAGGGCGCCGAGGACAGCGCTGACCTGCCCCACCAGCCAACTGCAGAAATTAATACCCAATCTGGCATTTTGAAGCCTCCGAATTAAATGACAGTATCATAAATCCATTATATTACCTTTAAATGTCATTAGCATTGCTGATGTTTCGGGTCAAATGCTTCAACATGTAAACAAGCCGAGGAAAAACATTAGCTCTCGGGGTGGTGGCGGGGGGGGGAAAACCCAAACATTTCTGGGATGTATAGTTTTCTAAACTAATTGGAACTTATTGCAGTGGCTCCTGTTTATCTTGAACAATCACTTCATAAACTCCAATTCCAGGCCTAAAAAGAAGGCAAACACTTTTTTATGGACTGCCTCAGTTCATTTAGTTCAATTCATCGTAGCTCTGTTGATGTAAGCGCGAGCGGAGCCGTTCACAGCTTTATGCCGGGGCCTTTAGGGATGGGGAGCGAGATGACTCCGAGCTGTCACTTTCTCCTCCCGATGTTTTACAGCCCCCGCTGCCGTAGGTGCTTTCTGCTTTTCCTATCCCGGTGACATCTGAGTGCCGCTTTCAACGAGGCCAAATGGCCAAGTTCTAGCAGGTTTTGGACACCGGGAATTAATCAAAGTTCAACGTTTTATGGACCGCGCTCATTCATCAGCGGGAACAGCCAACACCACGCCAAGTGAGGACACCTGGGTTTTCCTTCTGATTTTCTTTCCCAGAATCAGGGAAGTTTGGTCACAGAAAGGCGGTTTGGAGCATCACAGCTGCTCCTGTTTAGCATAACCCCCCTCCCCCCCAAAAAAAATCCCTCCTCTGATCTCAGGCAAGGCAGGGACCTGCCTGGGAGCCAGTCCATCAGCTGTGAGTGGGTAGGTGTGACACAGAGTTAAATGCGGATTATTTTAACCCTTTCCTGTAAGGGTTAGAGCCAGAGGGGGCAGGAAGCCCAGCCCCTCCCACCTTTGGGTTTTTTCGTCATCCTTCTTTATCAGGCCAAACTTTGAACTTTGCCATTTTTGCCTTTACCACGTGCACTTTCAGAAAAGCACTGGGGGCTGATGGCCCCACCGTAGGCTCCACATAGGTAGTTAGAAGGTAACTTTTTTTCCAGAAACTTTTAAGCACACAAATTTAGACACTTTTTGGGCTGTTCCTTTGGCGTTTGATTTCTCCTGCTGGGGAAGTGCCAGAGGAGTCAAGACAGTAGGTAGGTAGTTCAGGAGGTGCCTCCAGCTTTCCTTCTCCTCTCCCTGCTGAAGGCAAGAAGGGAACAGGGATGCTCCCGTGCCTCCCGGTCCCGGGGCGCACCCATTCCCTCCGCTCCTGATCCACAACAGATTGTCTCTGACTCATTCCCGTGTCGGGAGAGGAGTCAGCAGGCTGTGAGGGAGGGATGCATCAGTGGTACCCACGCTGGCACCAGGGTGAGAGCTGCCAACGCCAGAGCCCTCTGCCAGGCACAGCATCATCCACCCCCGGAAAAAAAAAAAAAAAAAAAAAAAAAACCCAAAAAAAACAAAAAACACCAAAAAAACCCAAATAAAAATAAAATAGGGCAATCACGTTTGCAGCCCTGGAAGCAAACGCTGAAACCCTTGAGAGATTTAAGTCATTAAACTTGCCACATGTGATGGAGATGTTATCCAGCCCGTTGTAAAGAGGTCTAGAAAAGAGCTGCTGCATACTTTGAAAGTGGCTGCTATGAAGATGTTTGGAAGAGGGTGAGCGGGGGAGTTTGCGTGGACGAGTGCAAGGAAGCAAAAGCAATATTACATGAAATAAAGAACCAATTAAAGCGGGGGATGGACGGAGAGACGGACGACCCAGTCCCTTCAGAATGATTAGCTCTGTTCTAAGCTGAGAACCGGAGCATTTAACCTTTTGTTTGTGTTTCACGGAAACGTTGCCTTGCTATCTGCCAGGGTCACAACCAGGTCACAGCCACAAACCGTCCCCGCCGCGGCCGGTGGCTGTAAATCACCGTGGCCGGGATGCAGCCGGTGCCCAGCCTGGCCTCAGCCCAGCCCTTTCCGACATGCCTGTCACCCCTGGAAATGGTATTGGGATGGCAATCGGGCACAAATCGGATTTGGGTGGCAGCGGCTGCCGTTTGCTTCTTTCTGAAGGATTGGAAGAAATCCAGGGCTTGAGCAGGATGGATTTTGCAATCGCGTGGGCGCTTCTCCATCGTTACAGCCGCTGGTCTGGGCACTGCGGGTGAGGGGGTGTCACTTCTCCATCGTTACAGCCGCTGGTCCGGGCACTGCGGGTGAGGGGGTGTCACTTCTCCATCGTTACCGCTGCTGCGGGTGAGGGGGTGTCAGCTTTACGATAGGATTGATCTGCCCCCGGACTCAGGCTGGCAGCAAAGTTGGCACTTGGAGTCTTCATCCAAGAGAGAAACGAAGCTCAAATCCTCCTTTCGGAGGAGTTTGAATTCTAATGTCATATTTGAACCCAAGCTTATTTTAAAACTGAAATTGTCACATGTAGGATACCTGCATAAAGGGAATTGTTTATTCTCAGCTAAAACATCCCCCGAACCTCTTGTTTTGAAAGGGAAACTCGACAAAAGAGCCAATTATAGTTAACTGTTTGCAGCCCAGAGGCGGGTCCACTGGAGAAGCATGGTTTTGGCTGGGACATGCCTGTCCGAAGCTGATGCCCAAGCCAGGCTGAAACGCTGACCATCCCCACAGGGCAGCAGGAACCTTTTCCTCGGAGCCTAAGAGACCAGAGATCTCATATTGGATCAGCCAACGGAGCCACACCAAGCCACAAACCCATCCCTGCGCCAGCCAAGACTTTGTTCCCCCTAATAAATACAGGATTCAATGCAGAAAGCCCTTACTAACACTCAGCCACATTCCCTTTCTTGATTAACAGCAATTTTATCACATGTTGCCCATCCACCAGACGACAGTAACCTCTTGTTTGGCAAATGACATAAGTTAAAAGCCTAAAATTAAACATAGCAAGGAGGAGAAGGAGAATCGAATGAAAACAGGGTGGGCTGAGGATGGCAAGAGGTCTCCTTTGTGGTCACAGAGCATCAGAACACCAGGAGTGGATTTTTGTTTTTAAACGCAAGTTTACCTTTCTGCTACAGAAGTAGTATTTTCACAGTTGCTCTGGGGTGCGGTAATAATCTGATCTATGGATGTTAAATCATGTGCATGGAGTATGCCCCATCCAAAGTTGGACATACTCCTTCTGTAGGGTATCTTCCAGGGGTTGTCCTGAAAGGATGCTCTCAGTAAGAAAGATGGGATTCGATATAATAAAGAAATAAGAAGCTTTTTTCTGTGGACAAGAACCTTTCAAAAAAAGGGCAAACCACACACAAGAAAAATCTTAATTTAGTCAATCTTCCAGCTTGTCAAAGAAAAATTGAATCCAAAATACCCAAAGTCTGGGAGTAAAACAGATCAGGCAGAGGGCAATTTCTTTAAGTTACATTTTGAAAATCGAGGCTGATTTGTAATCAAGCAAATTCCTCCCTCCTGCCCAAGTTTCTAATAAAAAAATATGTAACTTTTTGAAGTCTGCCAAGAGGGAAGGAATTACTGTCTCCTTGGCAGTTGGCTAAAAAAGTGCTCAGAGGCAAGCAGAGAAAGGCCCCGCTTCACGGAGCGACCACAGGAGCATCTATCCACAAGGAGCTTAGCTTATTTACCCAGTAATCAAATAAATTGTTTCACTCCATCTCTCTCGGCTCAAGTCCTCTATTTCTCCCTTGCGCTTGCCCCACGGAGCCTCCCCGCACACACTGCAAACGGGAGCAGCAAAAATAGAGCAAACAGGAACCCGTCCTCTGCTTCCCCGCGACCACGCAGCCGCCGGTGCCGGCGTTAGCCCGACCTTCCTCAGCCACACGCTAAAATACCGGCGTTATTTAATTGAAGTGCAGGACTGACACACATCACCCACGTCCAAGCGGGGTCTGGGACACCCCAGCATCCCAAGGTAACGCATGAAAAAGCCTTTTCTCGGCCGGTTTAAACACACCCAAGCGGCGTGGACATCTCTGCTGTTGTTCTCCCTCGCCGCGTGTCCTTCACCCATATCACATCTCCTCTTTTTCCATCAGCTCATCATTTGTGCATGAACTCTGGATGAGCTGGGAGCTGGCCCGGTTTCTCTGCCCCCCTGCTGTAACGTGTTAATGGAGGATTTGTACCAGCAAAGCGAAATGGCCTCTTTGCCCAAGAGACTTTCGCTTAAACATAAAGCCAGAGCAGGAGAAAGCCAGCAGGGGCGGCTGTCCCCATCGCTCCCCCACCTGTAAAGTGACGGAACAGTCTCATGGAAGGGCAGGTAGATGCACCACTGGATTCTGACTTGTTTTCATCCACCTTCACTGGCTGCTCTTAACTATTTTGACTTTCAAAAAAAACACAAGCAAAAAAAAAACCCCAAATGCAGCACAACCTCCAGAAACACATCACTGGATTCCGTGTGCTGCTAGGATGCTGCCCATGAAAGCCCCGTTGTACCCAGGAGAACAGGGCAGACCAAGACCATCTGCTGCTCCCAGGATGACTTCATTTTGGGAACTGAGGTACCAACATCCTTACTCTGAATCTCCTCCATCCCACCAGAGAGACACGAGGGATCTTCTGCAGACCAGAGAAGGGGAAGCCTGGCACTATTTAATGTTACCTAGAACAAGAGGGTTCTGATTGAGATGAAAGTCTCATGGTTTTGCCCTCTCCCAACAGAAAGATGCAAGATGCTGACACTGAAACATTCCAGGCAGGTGGACTACGATGACAAACCAGGACACTACGACAGCCACACGCTGGAACCAAAAGCTTGGAGCTGGGATCTTCCCAGCAACGTCCCCTTGGCAGCACGCAGGGACCCTGCCCTTGTCCTGGTGCTAAAGAGCATCACGCTGGCATGAACTCCCCAGAGAGAAGAAAGGTGCCACCTGCCCAGCTCCTCACTCTCCCACAAACCCAGACACACCACATGAGGAGAGAGAGAAGAAAATGTAATTTCCCCTGTCAGAGACCAATCCCCATAAACTGAAAAGCAGAGCCAAGCAGACGGCTGTGCTATCAGGCAGAGGGAAGAGGGCTCCACCAGGACAAAACAGCCAGAAAAATCAACCCAGAGGTCCTGGTCCAACATCACGAGTTAAATGTGGATCTAGTTCTGTTCACATACATCCCTTGCTTTAAAAAAAAAAAAACACAGAAAAAAAAAGAGACAACCCATCCTAAACATCCATAATGTGCACTGCTAACTGCATATTGCACCTCCAATCATTTGTATGACAGAAAAGGAACCTAATCCTGAATCTGAAAAACTATGTGATGGAGGATTTACAGTATTAGAAGGCAAACAGTGGCAGGTGTAATTAGGAGAAAAATTTGTCATGCTCTTGACTCTAGGAGAGAATGAAAGGTCTGGAATAGCAATCTCCCAAGTGTTTACCCAATGTGAGCGCACACAAGATGGAAAGCACATTTCCGACCACGGACAGATTAATATTTGATGCCAGAAAGAGAAATGCACGCTGTTCATGTTTATTTAGGATATTGTGAAATACAGTGAAATTTGCAATTTTATTGGATTCAGGGGTTCTGTGTTTTTGAAAAGTCCTAAGCTACTGTATGTTGTATAAGAAGCACATATGTGAGTAGTTTAGACATGCCAGCTGCAGAGAATGAAAGGGCTTCCCCTCCCCCTGATTTTAAAGAAGGGGGGGAAAAAAAAACCAACAACAACAACAAAAAAAGAAGATATAAAAAGATTAGCCGCAGGATAAACTGGGAAAACTCCACTGAGCTTTCTGTGTCTCTTAATACTAATTTTAGTGGCTGGAACTGACACAAAGGAAAACGATATCTAGGTTACTTTGTCAGCCACCGCGACTCTGAAACACGGTGTTAAAGCCACACACTCTTCCCACGGGCTGCGACGAGACCCAGCCTCAGGGGCGTTTCGCTCTGCCCCACGAGGGTGTATTTCAGGACCACACGATGTCCATCACCTCCCTGTCCCAGGCTGGTTTCCAGCACCACAGGTATTTCTGGAACTTTGCTATGCTTGTACAGAACCCCCCAGTTCTGCCCTCAAAAGCAGGTGCCCCCTTGGGAAGACCTGTCACCCTTTCCCAAGCAACATCCTGATGCCAAGGCTTTGCCACAAGGATGACGACAACAAAGAAATCACCAGTTCCAGGTGTGAACACCGAGTAATTTTCTTTGCCCACCTTTCCACTAATTCATGAAGAAATCGGTTGCAGAAATCAGACGTGTCGTCTGCTCTTTGGGTAACCTGGCTCCCGAGAGCTGCCCCTGCCCATAAACCCCGTGAACTCCCCCCTGCTCTTTGCCACGCTGCAGAGTCCTGCCAGGAACAACTGCTTTCTCCAGAAGTTAAAAATTTGGTTAACGCACTGAGAAAAAAAAAACAACATAGAAAATTATACAGACGTGTATTAGCCACGCACTAACCCGTGCACATCACGACCCATCACCAGAGGGGCCCCTCCTGGCTTTCATCTAGGAGCTGAGCTCTGCCTGAAGGTTTTGGGGTTGGATACAGCCATCCAGAGCTGGTGCATGGAAACCCAGGACTGGGACTGGCGAGCAGGTCTCGGGAGACCCAGGAATGGGAGCGGCAAGCATGTCTCGGGAGACCCAGGCCTGGGAGCAGGTCTCAGGCAGCTGTACTCTGCCCTCCCTGCAGAACACTGGCATCCTCTGCGGTGCTGTGTGATGCACACACCGTCCTACCCATCCCTGTATCCCTTCCCAACTCAGGGCCCTGAAAAAGTTGTCCCTGGAAAAATAAACTACCTGCTTTTTGGCGCCGGTTTTAGCATGTTAGTATTTAGCATAAAACCTGACTGTCTGCAGGAAGGGTGGTGGGGGTCCGGCTGGAAAAGCAGCGCTGAGTTACCCAGCCTTCTCCCGCGGCCGGCAGCACAGCTCCCCGCAGCCCTGCATCCCCGTGTCACCGGAGAGTGCTGTCCCTGCATCCGCACGGGGCTTTGTCCCCAGGGAGGCAGCCAAAGCCTTTCGGGAAGGCTCCACAAAATTACAGCTGGGATGATGGTGATAACGCACAAGAGAGCTCAAAGGACACCGGGATATTCTGCGGGAGGAAAAAGGAGGCAGTTTGCTTCTCTCATTCCTCTGCCCAGTTGCGAGCCCAATAAAAGGGATATATTATTCTCCTACACATCATTGGGCAGGAGAGGAAGTGTGTGACAGCTTCCATATTCCCCACACGGCCCGGGAAGGGAAGAAAGACGGGAAAATTCTCCTTTCCCACCGGCAGAACGGCAGAGCCGGGGGTACCCGGTCGCTCGCAGCGATCCATCGCGCGCCGAGAAATGGGCTGCAGAAGCAGACACGTAATTTGTAGCTGGAAGGAAGGAGGAGTGTTTGTAACAGAGGGAAGGGAACGGAGAAAGGAGGGAAATAAAGGGCAAAATGGAGAAAATGCACTGAAGGAGACAAAACCTGGAGAAGAAAGAGATCCGTGCAAAAAAGCAAGGGAAATATAAGAGGCGAAAGTAATAAATAAAGCAGGTTAATGAAAGACTGAAAAAGACGTAGGGAAATGATACCAATATATCGTGGGAGGAGGGGAGGGGAGAGCAGAGCAAGGGGTGAGACGGGAGGAAGAAGAACACGTGCGAAGGTTACGCGGCGCCTTCATCCATTTCTGCACCGAGGCCGTCGGCTGCCGTTAAAATATGTAAAATGACCAGAGAGGCAGCGGCTGCACGACCTCCTGCTGCAGAATAAATGACCCAAAATGGTGAAGTCGGGGTCAGCCCCAACTCCTTTGTGAGAGGAGGCGCGTTTCGCAGCTCTTAAGACAATTGAGATACGAGGCAAAGCCATTAATTAACCCAGCGGCGCCTCGATGGGCAGCAGGTAAAGATGCCCCACGTTTGTGCGTCGTTTCACGCGGCTGCCGGAGTGTTCAAGGGTTTCGTGGTACCTAAACCCTGGGGTACCATTAGAAAAAAAAAAAGAAAAAAAAAGAAACAAACTCTCTGAACTTCAGGAATTACAAGTACTCTGACTGTCACACAGGATGAGACGATCCGTGGGCACGCACCACACGTGAAGCCCAAGCCATTTCTACAAACCCCACGAACCCCAACTCCGCGTAGCTGTGGACGTGCACACACACACTGCAGCCTCCTAAGAGGCTTGCACGCCACAGACTTTTCCATGAACCCTGTGCAGCTAAAATTAGTATGAAAATGGTGGTGTTTCATAAAAGAAAGATATGTGGATGCCCGTAAGTGCCATTTTATTTCTCAGTGAGAGGATAAAGTGTTTTTTCCTACATAATTTTTGATGTAGAGGCTAAATTAGGCCTGAGAAGAGGGACAATACAACTTTAAACATCATTAGTATTCAGCCTACGTAAGCCAACCAACAGCAGTTATGTATTTTTGCAAGTATGCATATAATTTATTGTGGAGAACACAATTTACATGGGTAGTCGATGCCTGTTTTATAGCCTCACAAATAGATGTATGAACTCAAGCATATAATGGCTCAACCAGCAGGCGCAAATACGTTCTAAATCTTCTAAATGTGCTTCACAAAAATGTAACTGAGGAATATAAAACAGATCAATTCTTGCATGTTATATATTGGTTTTTGATTTACAAATCTAATCTGGGAAATTTCTTTAGAAATGAGTGGATTTTTTTTTACTGAACTTCTTCTTTTACAGGATTGTGCCAGTCAAATCCTAGAGGATTCCCTTCTGCATATGACTGGGTTTAGAGCGTTTTTTATTATTATTTTAATCTATGTAGAGAATACAGTATATATTTGTAGCATTTGATTTCATTGCTTCCTGTATGTCCTAGTGCTAATTTCCTAAGGAAACCCTTTTCCATTATTTACAAGCTCATAACACACCCCAAGTGTTTTATCTGTGTTTGCCCTAATTAGCTTCCCCAAAAAAAAAGAAAAGAAAAGGGAAAAAAAAAAAAGAAAAAAAGAAAATGCATTACTGTGTGGATTCTTGCACATCTCCGAAAGTTGGCAGTTTCATTTCTAATTCAGGTGCAGGGGGAAGATAAAATCTGGGTGTCTGGAATAAAACACGTTTCTAATGGGATGGAACGACAATCCCTTATTACCTCCCACCATTTTTCTCATAGTTTTGCTCCAAGTACAGCAAATCCCTGTGCTGTATTTTTTCATAATGTATAGCTTGCTATTACCTCTCAAGAACAATTTTTATAGAGAGGGTGCCCTGTTCAATAGATCTGTAGTGTCTCCAAGGGGGAATTCACACCAGGTTTAAACCCTGGGGTACCATTAGAATCCCATGTTGCCAAGCTTCCCCCTTTGGATCTGTCAAAAAACCCACTCCTTTCTCCCCCAAAGCCTCCGCATCGCATGGGCATTCAGATATAAAGGAAATAATTATTTTGCCCTTTTTGAGACCCTTATGGCACTTGTCTGCTGTAACATCAAACGAATAATAATAATTAGAAGAACAAAGTTGGACGTTTGAATATCAGAGAATGAATATTCCAAAACACAGGTTGTTGCTTTGAAACACGGATTATCTAGAATCTCCAGAAAGATGATTGTTGCTGACTGACTGTGTGGTTTCTGACTCACGCATGAAGCATTTATCTGCCTCCAAAGGTTTCCAGTATCATCTCTGCTGCTACCGGAGCACAAACAAATTAATTCTACCATGCCCCTCCAGTATTCTTCAACTTAGATTCAGATTTTAGCCCTTTCCGCGTACAGCTCAATATTTTCGGTCCAATTAATTATAAATTTAACAAAATAAATAAATCACTGGAACTTAAAATAAAAAGAAAAAAAAACACTTATCATTAAATAAAATAAATCCCTCCTTGTCATGACCTTTCCAGCATTAACTTCCTGGGGGGGGCCTGTGTCTCATTTTGGGTCCCCATCTTTCAGGTGGGCACTGGCAGAGGGACTCGTATGCAATTAAACTTGTCCATTACAAAAGACCTGGGGGAGCAGAATTGGAACCATTCAGCATCTGACACCCATCGCTCCCAGTTCCCAGTCCCTGCTCACCCCCAGTTAACCCCAGGCCCCTGGCACCACAGTAAAGGTGAGAACAAAGGGACCGTTTTCCTCCAGGTACGACTCCTGGCACCACCAAATTTAGTCCTGAACTATCTGGAGTGAGAGAGAGCGATGTGGGGACTCGGAGCCGCAAAATAATTTAAGAGTCATATTGGGAGAGAAAAAAATAATGAGAAAAGAGTGATGTCATTTAAGGGCTTGGTCATGGGTTTGTTTGGGTTTTCCGGGCATAAGAGCAAAGCCAGAACCCTTTGCTCTGAATCCCTGGGGAAAAAAAAAGGCACAAAGACAAAACCACCCTCTGAACGTTGATGTTGTCTCCCCCTCAAGAACGTTAAGAACACTTATTTTCCCACTGGGGAAAAATGTTTGATTTTTTTGGAAGAGGAATCAGTATTTTCTATTTTTTACTACAAAAATTCTACAGCTTTTCTATGAAGAGATCAGTGTCCCAAGTGACAAAAGTTCTGAGGAAAAAGGAAAACTGTCTTATGACAACAACGATATTTCCTATTAAACCCTCCACCTTTAGTTACCATGAAGTAGCTGTAGATCAGCTTTTTTCATTACAGGACACGTGGTAGAACCTTGTTTACTGAAGATGACTGTGGACATTATACTTGCCCAATTCCTGTGAAAATGCACCTGGTAAAGCCCAAAACACCCATTTGGCTTTGCTGATACAGGTTTTAAATGTGATTTTACCAACCAGGTGAAGGTTGGAGGCAGCAGAACCCCACGATCCCCAGCGTCCTCCCCAGCCAGAGGAGGGATAATTGGGAATTCCCTGGGTGGCCAAAGGAAAGAAGCTGCTCGTGTCCCATCAGGGTCGTCGCTCACCAGCCACGAGCAAAGGTGCCATAACCTGCAACGCTGTGCATGTCCTCGTACCCATCAAGGGCTTTTATTTTTAAATGAGATGTTCTCAAGAGGCTAAAGGCTTCTTCTGCCAATGTTAGAAGGAGACAGGAGGTGATGCGAGCTCGGCTAACAGCCCTGCATCCCCTCAGCTCCACGCCAAGGGTTTGCCTTTGTCAAGTCAAGGGCACTGGGAAATAACCCTCCTCTAGCAAAATCCTGCAGAGCACCATGCACGGCTGGGCTGGACCTAATGACCAGGCTCAACTCCCAGCTCCTGAACAGCAGCAGCAGCAATTAAGGAAAATTTGGCCAATGAAAAAAATTCAAGTCATCCCCATCCCTATTTCCCTGATCACTGAGCAGAGTCTGCGCCGGTGAGAGCAGCCCTGAAGGTCGGAGCCCTTCGAGATTATCGACGGCACGTATTCAGGTTAAAGCAGAGCAGTTCTTTCAAGGTGGATATTTATACACCAAGAATTTAAGAGGGAGCCCAAACTTGTTTCATGTAGGACACCAAAAAAATCACCACGACAACTTTGAACAGAGACATTTAAACAGAAAAAAACACCAATAGGTCATGGAAATATCCAGGAGGAAAAAAAAAAAACCACCCTCTCTTTGGAAGGTTAATATGAGTAAAATGAAAAAGAAGTACCTAGAGACAGTTCCGCTTAAAATAAGAAATGTAAATGTTTCTCTGCCAAAAAATCATCAGTTCACCTGAGGATAATTCTCCAGGGCCAGTTGTTGCAGCTAAAGTCAGAGGAGAGCACTTTTCTTTGGAAAACCAGGCTCCTGGAGCACCAGGGAGCTCTCGCGGAGCCCCAGTGACTCAAAGCACAGCATCAGCACAGCCATGGGTTGCTGCAACCAAGGAGGGGGGTGCTGCAGAGGGGACCCCAGCCCCACACAAGCAGCCTCAGCTGCCCTGGCATGGCAGGACTTGTCCTCCCTTCATCCACTGGGACATCCCGTAGCATCCCAGTGCTGTGGACATAAAGGTGTTGAGATGACACCATCCTACATGACCCAAAGTCTCTTGCTGATGCTCTCACAGCTCGGTAAGGTGGTCTGCCTAAACCTTTCTCAGTACTCTTGCTTGTAATTAGTAACTACCCTCTAAGAGTCAATATGAAATTATTCCTTTTGTTAAATCGTTAGCACTGTTACAGACACTGGAGATGGTGACAATCTAGCTCAGGAGTTCTGCAAGTGCAGGTTTAGATGTGGGAGTACAACTGGAGTTAAATTTCCAGACCAAGGGATGTGGAGCATCCCCACTTCATTTTAATTGATCCTGCCAAGCAAGATTGATTATCTGCGAAAGGGCATATTAACACTAGAGAAGTAAACAAGGATCTCTGCTGGCAGGAAGCAGAGATGCCGTAAGTGAGTAGCGCCTCTGCTGTTAGAGAGGACAAAATCCTGTAGAAACGGGGAAAACCAGGGAAGCTTTCACAAAAATCTTTCTGAAGAGAAAGCAAGAAGGATGGCTTGAGAAGGAATGGAGCTTCAGCACAGCTCCAGGCACAGACAAAGCCCACTGAGATCTCGGTTGTCATGGTTCAGTCTCCAACTTCATCAGTGATTTATGGAAGACACCTCGATCAGAGACCAGCAGCGTGTCTGGGGACCACCAGCACCCTCAGCCTCCCACTGCTCAGCCCGTGCAGAGGAGCCCACGGCCTACACCTGACTCAGGGTCTCTTCTCAAAGCAATTTTTCGAGAGGAAGGTTGCCACCAGTTTTGATGGGCTTAGTAAAGGGTTGAATGGCCTGAAGCTGCCCAACTGGAAGCCACAAGTTGGGTTTGCACCTTGAGGGCCAGCACACCCACCGGGCTCCGGCTCTCAGCGTATCTCATGGTGCCTCCCGCTCTCATCATCTATTTCCTCCTTCCCAACCAAAACACTAAACACACAAATCACCCCTAGCGATGGTGGCAAGGGAAAAATATCCTCTTTCTCCTTTTAAGACAGGCCAAAATAATAACAACAACGTAAAAGGACACACAAGCAGAGAGAAGGCATGGGCTGAAGTCACATCCTGTTCGTTCATTACAGTAACAAATGTGTTCGACAGTAATTATCCAAAGGGGAGAATTCCAAATCTTCTCATCTTGCTCTCTCCTAATTAATTAATAGTTTAAATGTCATCATGATGGGAAGTGCTCATCAGAAGCAGAATCTGCTGCCATGATTTACAACTCTGCCTCCAAAGGCTCTGAAGCGGTGGCACCCCGGGGTTAAATTTAATTCAAAAACGTAAGGCTCTCATTGTGGCTCCTCACCATTTTTGCACTGAAACTCCCCCATCGAGCGAGCGGTGTCAAGGCAAGATGCGGGTGAGCACGTCCTTCCCCTGGCTATTCTATTTATTTATTTATTTTTGTTATCGTTAAGTTGGAAACTGAAAGATTAAATTAAAATTAGTCGTTTGTCGACTCGTTACAGATTCGTTGCGGATGGCAATGGAGGGCCCAGGCTGCTGCGCCGCTGAGCAAAGCTCATCTAAAGAGGGGCCCCTTGTACTTAGCGAGTGCCGGTGTCAGAGCTTCTAATCCCGGCTGGAAAGGGAGCTCAGCACTCCAGCGCCACGACAAGGAGGGAAACGATGCCGTCTGCTCGCGGGGAGTGACGTGGTCCTTGTTCCCAGACAGCTTCTCCCCCGCCATGCGCTAAGCATTTAGCCAATTAGCCAGCACAGCTCTTCTCTCCTAGCAATTCCGGGCTGGAATAATTAGAATTTGCACTTAACGTAGCCTCTCCTGCTGCAAGAGGTTTGTGTGGTGCTACAAACCCCTAAGTGAAGTTGGGAGCTGAAGGCAGCAGCATCAGACCACAATATCCAGGAGCAGAGACTTCTCTGAGCCCAGGGGAAGCTCTCGATGGCCAAGCCTTACATCTCTTCTACCTGGCAGCTACCAACACCGCTTTGGTGTACACCAAGCTCTGCTCCTGCCAAGGAGAGGCAGATGCAGGTTTCCAGAGCACTGGGACCAGAGAAGCTTTGCAAACCTGCAGCCTCACACCGGCTTTCCTGCTTCTCAGCCTCCACGACCAAACACAGACCCTGCAAGAGCAGAGATTCATCCCGCTCAAAGACAGGAACCCAGGGCCAGACAGGTGAGACCGTCCACCAAAAACCACACAAGAAGTCAAGGTGAGCAGCCAACCCTGGCTGCCAAACTTACCAGCTGCTCACGCCTTAGGCAAGATGATGAGCTTACCACTTCTGCATAGTTTGTTACCCACTGAAATTGGCTTTTGGGAGGAATAAACTGCCCTTAGAACCTTAAGGGAAAGTCCTCCAAACACTAAGCTGCAAAATAAAAATAACCACCAAAATGCCAGGGAACAATTCACACATTCTCCACTCATTACAGGTTTTTAAGCATTATTTCTAACTAAAAAGAAAAAAAAAAGTAGTAAATTGAATAACTTGCTTTTCAGGTTACAGTGAAGAATTCTTTCCACCTCATTTCCAAACAAAACCCTAAATATATTATCACCAAGCACCATGTGCCTAATGGCAGAGTAGTTTCATGTGGACCCACACACGGGGAAAAAAATCTTATGCATCCAGAGAAGCCCGTACAGTGCTCTGGATTTTCAAGCACCGAGAGGCCAGCTGGGAACGTGATCACCAACACCCGCTCCCACGTTGGTATCTAAAGAGCTCCTTGACTTGCAAAAACCATGCTCAGCATCTCCAGGGTGCCATCCCAACGCCCACCAGGTCTTCCCGAGGACTCGGTGCCCACTGCGATGCAAAGCTCGTTCCAGCTGAGCTCCACCTGAGCTGACGGAGCTCAACGTCTCTGCTCCAAGAGGACAGGATTCAACAGGAGGGCAGTGAACGGCAGCGACCGGCCACGTGTCCTTCACCGACAGACCCGCTCCGTTTGGCTCAACGTCTCACCAACCTGCTCGCTTGCTCCAAAATAACAACACCCCCGTTCTTCCTCTCCCACCTTCTCTGCTCACAAACATGCGGACATTTTCAAATCCATGAGGTAGAAAAAGGGGAAATTACAGATCTTTATTTGCCAACTTTGCACATTTTCTCCCTCCCTCCCCGCTCCCAGCTTCCATAAAACAACTCTTTTATTCCCAAGAAGGAATGGGGGGTGGGAGCTTGTTATTTTTCTATTTCAGATAAAAGGTTGGCAAAAGAAGAACCCGATTCATGTCATTGTATTTCCTTATTGTCTGCATTAACCTTCCCCATGGTTACTTGTTCTTTGTAATGTTACACTTGTCTTGCTGCAACACATGAATACCCGAGCCAATTTTGTCATGCAAATGAATTCAGTTGGATTGTAAATTGTGTGAAGGAGCATTAGTTTATCAGGAACCCGCCTGCATGCTGCACCCAACTGATTTCTCCTATTCACACCAAGAGTGCAATGTTTTCTAGTTGATCCTGAATGTCCATTCGAAAGCTGTGGATTTTATTATTATCATTATTATTATTATTATTTGTGAGGACTTTTACATTTGCATTTACTTATTTATTCAGTCAGTCACAAAGCTGTATTCCTTTTCTAAAGCCTGATTTATATAATCAAAACCCACGGCTATGCCATCAAAAATGAAATATTACTGCAACCCATGTTTGTATTTATTGTAAGCCTGAATGGAAGGCTTGTACCCATGCTGGTAGGGAAGAGGTATTATAATCTGGGAGCCGTCAGGTAGATAGTGTTGTTGGCATTTCACACTATAAAATGAAAATATTTCTCCTGAGGTCGATACCTGTATTTAGAGTGACATTTCTTCAGCCAACCCTGGGGTTATCACCAATCTAGAAAGCCCACTCAGGACAGAGAGACAAATACTGTATCTACAGCACAGCCTCCTTCCCTCCAGCTGCCAATCATCCCAGGAAAGGATTCTGGAGCTTCCCTGAGTCCTCATCCAAATACCCAAATCTTCATCTAATTGCATTTCCTCCTTCCACCACCTTCCTGCACAGTGAAGGGGTGGGGAACTGCCCACCAGCCTCGCTAAGCTCCTGACCCCAACAGCTTCTGCTCAGTCCCTGCAACGCCCCACAATGTTGACTTCGCCCCAGACCACCACTGTCCCCCCAAAACAGTGCAGACATTCAACCTCCCCTTCCTTTCAACCCCAGGTTTGTCAGAAAGAGCTCGCACAACTTCGCTTTTGAACTGGAGACCAAACCCACAACCTAATTTCAGTGCCGATGAGGAAGCTGAAGCTGGGAACGCAGACCAGATATCAACAGCCAACTCTTCGGACTGCTGTGATTTGTAGCAAGACACAAAATTATCAATAAGTTGGTGGCAAGAGCGGAACAACCTCCAAATCAAGTGCAACAGCCTTATTGCTCTTCTTATCTCCCTGCAGACTAGGCACTATTTCACTGGGAAGCTACAGAAATGAAACCAGAATTCACATTTCCTCCCAATTTTCTTCCAGAATTATAGATGGAGTCAATACGCTGCTAGGCGTCCGCTTGATGGTACCTGATTAAACAACAAATACCAGGGGCCACCACGTGCCTTGCCTTCCCTGGCAGTGGCATCCTTCCTCTCCTCGCACAGCGCGAGATGCACTTTGTCAGGTCCATACAGACCAGCTCTCCACCCTCATAAGAGCACCGAGATGCGTGGCTGGTGCCCAGAAGGGATGTCACGATGTCTCCAAAGCTACTGGGAAGTCTTCAACGCCACAGTTCTTCCAAGAGACCCCCCCAGGTGAGCTGCTGCCCTGTCCTGACATCCCATGACCACCCTATTTCCAGGGTTGTTTTCTGCTGAGCAGCCATCCCAGCGACCTCTCCCTCCTGCCCACCGAGCCATCCTGCTACAACGATGGAAAATCCAATATGGATTTAGAGATGTCACGAGAGCTCTGAGTGGGCTCTGATCCACACAGGGCAGAGGGGACAGAGAAGCAGCAAGGGCAGCTGCATCCTTTTGGGCACCACGGTCGCAAATCTAAAATGAATGGGTTGGGGAGACGATACCGGGTTTTGATCTCGGGGGACTGTCCCATCTAATCAGCCTTGAAATACAATGGAAGATCAGCGGGTAGATCCTTGCCCTGCGTGTGCCATATGGATAGCAGATTAGGAGCCTCTGGGGCCGCTAATCCAGCACAATCACTAAAAAGGCACTCGGCTTAGTTATTAAAGCAGGGCTTTGGGAGCGGGCTCTGGCAAGGAGAATCTTCACAGCAAATCTTCACAGCTTCACCCAGTCCCCAGCCTCAGTTTCTCCAACTGCAAAAAGCCCTCCCTTCCTCTAATTCCAATTTAGAAAGTAGCCGTGAAAGCCGTAGATAATCAGTGTTACAGGTGTACAGAGTGCTTTTTGCAAGCTTGCCTAGTAAAAACAACTAAAGGAGTGTGTTTTATCTGCTGTGGACCTGGCTTGAATTTGAATCTAATTCTTCCCCCACCACGCTGAAGATAAACGGATCAAACTGTAGGCAACTGAGGATGAAGAGGGAAAAACAACAACAGAACGAGCACCGGAAAGGAGATTTTCTTCACTTTGCAGAACAACAATCTGGAAAAAATAAACCGAAAGGGCAGGGAAGCGATGGCAACAGCACCAAGGAAGACACCACGGGACAGTCCTGTCCCTTTTTAGATTATTCCTACTGCACCATCTCAGCACAACCCTCCAGGGAAAGCTCTGCCCAGGCTGGGTTTCACCCAATAGAAAAGTTGAGATTGAAACAAAAATTGACATTTTTGCTCCAAACACCTGAGGTGAGGATGAGTCCCTGCCCTGGCCTCCACCAGGGTGTCACTCGGCAGGAAGGGTTCCTATGTACAATAGAGACGGAGCTCAGCCCCTCCTGGCGTGGCGAGGACCACGCTGCCTTTTGGAGCAGCCTACCCGCAGAGGGATGTGCACGGGGGCACGAGCGATGGGAAGGCAGCGCTGGTCACTCCCGTGAGCTCTCCCCATATTTATCGTCAGCCTATGGAGTAAATAGGTCTTAAGCTTGTGGCATGTCATTATAACTTTTTCGAAATAATGATGCTGCCTTTAGTTTTTTTGCTATAATTTATGCCCAATGCACTAGCGCCAGTCACTCAATACTGTAGAGTCTGCAGAGGTGGAGATAGCCCTTAATGAGAAGAGGTTTTGCCTTTATCTCCTTTATACTTCAACCATTATCTTCCTCCAGTCTATAACCATGCGGTTACCACTGACAATAATGCTCAGAGGCAACAAATGCTGATGAGTTTTCTATGCAGTCTTCACAATAAGTCTATCAAAACAACCTCGAAAAATTATGAACCCTAGTGACAGACAAATAGAACCAGCTTCAGCACGAATTTACAGCCCAAATGCAACGCTCCTTTTAATTCTTCAGGCTTTTCTTATCTCTGCTGTTCCTCTTCTGGCTAGGAGATAACAGTAATTCTTCTGTATGCTATTTTTTTTTTTTTCCAACTGAGTAAGATGTTCCTCGTGTCTTTCTGCTTGCTAAAGATAAAGGGTTAAAGACCAACTTGTGTTGGTCGCTTTGTGTTGGGGGAAAAAAAAAAAAAGTAATCAGTATTCAAGAGATTGTTATCAGAGGTAAAG
>VZRU01009363.1:102248-115698 GCA_013398155.1 Pedionomus torquatus | reverse complement strand
AGTCTTTTTGCATCCCTGCCCTACTGGATATTTGTATAAGTGGGGTATTTTGTACACAGATCTATGGAAAACCTTCAAAAATAAAGCAATTTCTAGTTCCCAGCAACTCAACGCTGGTGCCAGGAATCTGCCCTTGCTCTTCTCCTGCGGCTGGGTCTACGTAACCCACACGCAACGCTCCACGGCCACACCAGCCTACACCCAGGAGGTACTTAGAAATGCTTTTATGCATCTGAGAAACTCTAAGAGTGGCTTTACTCACCGAATTTCCACAAACAAGTTTAAATGAATCCCATAAATCCACTCTCGGTTAATCATTTACCCAGATTCTGTCAGAGCCAAAGCTACGGCTTCCGGTTCAATTCAAGTTCTCCAGGCATGGGTAGTAATTACCGACAGGGGGGCTGGGGGGGTTGTTTGGCAAATGCCAGACAATGTTTTTCTTCATGCACCTGCAGATCACTTGGCACCGACTGCTGCGGTCCAGCCCTCTTGGTTGGAAAGCCTTCCAGATGTTGCCGTGTTTCCACGAGCCGTGTCCCAGCACCCACACGTGGCCGGGATGACCAAAACCCAGAACCTGAGCTTCCAGACAGCCCCACGCTGCTCCACCACCGTGGCACCCCACTGACGTGGGCAGCAGAACAAGCCCCACGGGTGTGGGTCAAGACACTTATGGTGATGGTGGCTGCGCCCTCCCTTGCCCAACTGATGGGACCTTCTCTCCTGCAGCAGCAGCCACCACCGCCCTCGGCCGGGATGTTCATACATTCCCTGCCTGACCCCAAACCAAAGCGATGCAGCTGAGGAAGAGGAGAGCCCAGCAGCTCCGTCTGGCACCTCGGGACAACAGGTCCGTGTGAAACGTGGCCAAGCGGCTCTCGGCAGCCCTGGCCAGGCTGCTGCCAGCGGGTGCGTGGCTAGCGGCAGCCCAGCCGGGCCGGCTCGCAGCGCTTTGTTCCGGGGCTGCCAGATGGGGTGGGACGGGGGTCGGCCCTGGCAGCAGGACGCAGGGCTGCTTTACTCACTCCGGCGTGAAAAATGTCACCCTCCTCGGGGTTGGTTTCTTTTTTATTTTTTTTTTTTTCCTTCCTTTTTCCCTACTCCCCCCTTCCCTTCTCCCACACAGCTGTTAACGAGACAGTTTGCCAGAGCCAGACAAACGCAGACGGGCATCGCTCGGCGGCTGCCCGGGGGCCAGGCGCTGGGAGCGGGCAAAACAGGGCAACGTGGCACTTTTGGTGTAAACATGTGGCATGTTGGCGTGCCAAAAGCTTGGTTGGTGGCCTCTATTTGTTTTTCAAAGAGCCTGTCAGGTTCATTTACACACGTCACCGCCTGCGTGTGCTTGAAGAGAGAGGGGAAACACATTCTTTGTCTGCCCACTCGCCCGTAAGCCCTGCAGCCGCAGCGCCCGGGGACCAAAGGGGCTGACGGAGCTGGAAAACGCATCCTCCTGGCTCACCCTGGGCTCCAGCTCCGGGAGCAAAGGCCAGCAGAAAAGGTTAGAGAGATTCTCCAACCACCAGCCTCTGCCAAGCCTGAGAAACACCACCTCAGCTTTTAAGCAAAGTAAATATCAAGTCCTACCCAGTCATACATCTTTGTCCTGCTTTTCCTAAAAATCAAGCTTTTGTTCTAGGATCTAGGGAAATTAGACATCGCTACCAAGCCCAGTCCTGCCCAAAGAGGTCGCTCAACGCTTTGTGCCTCTCCAAATACCCGTATATTTTGAGCAGGAGCAAGGTTTCTCCTCGATTCCCATTTAAAAAAAAAAAAATTTAGATCCTCTGCGGTGGGAGGAACACAAAAAGGAAAAAGTTCTGATTCTCTTCCAAGATGCCCTCTGAGTTCTGCAAGGAAACCGGTGCTGGAATTGCGATCACCTGTCAAAATTGCTACCAGGAGATACATGGCTTTTAACCAGCTCTGAAATGCTACTTGAGTGAAGTGGAACAGAATTGAACCAAAAGGGTTTTACCTCCCCAATGTTAAGTGCATATTGAAGATTTAAGTAGCAATTAAGGTTGCTGTAGAAGATAGCAAAACAGCATGTTTATTTTCCAAAGATAAGAAAAAAAGAAAGAAAGAGGAAAAAGGGAAAAAAAAGCCCCAGCAATTAGGAGAATAGACTGGGGGGAAAATATTAAATGGATGTTTCTGCACAAAAAAAACCCAGGCTGACAACATTTCTGCTTTGTAAGGGGGAAATTACTGTAACGCGCTGTTTACATAGCAGAAATCAGGGGAAATTATGCTGTCACACTGACATCTGTAGGAGAAGGACAATTTTAAAATTACACTGTTCAACACCTTTAATGATTTGTAACACAAGAGGTGTGGCTACTCCTATTAAATGTGTTGCCAAATCAATAAAAGGCATAATTGGAGTTGTTAGAGCAAATTATAGCACCACCGTTATGTTGCAATACAATGTTCCCTTGTAAACTGCTATTACGGGTAAAGCTGTATTTCTCTCTTATTTGGCTGTTTTGTAATGAGTTGGCATTTTGCTCCATAATAGTTCCACTTTCTTTTATGGAGCTTTCACTTTTACTTTCCTCTTTTGTGCAGCCTATAATTTCCCTTCCCTTCCCTACCTCTCTGCCTGTTGACAACTGGTCTATACACCTTTGAAAACAGCCCTGAGGTTATAAACTATATTATTTTACATTATTTGTAATCTTTTTCAATTGGAAGTCAAGGGGGGAGGCACAACATTCGCACATTTAGAATCCGAGATGTCTTTAGGCTGGGCCTTCACCTTCCCCGGAGGATAGGGAGCTGCAGCGGGGCAGGAGAGACGGGAAGACGTTGCGTAAACTCTTCAAGGGTCTTGCTACTGGCATTTCAAATGAAGGATTCGGGCTTATCTACCCGGAGCACAAGGAGTGGCTGTGAAAGCGCTGGCAAGGCTGCGTTATTAGTTGTAAATCACAAAATGTGCTAAAGTTACCAAGGTCTCGGCTCCCGCCTCAGATGACAGCACCTGGGAAGGGGACGGTCGCTCTGCTCCTAATAACGAGGGGCTATTTTTCCGAAGTAAGGCTAATAGACATCTGCTCCTACACGTTCTCATCCCCCATCTCACGGCTTTGCTGGGATCCAGGGGCAACCTGCTGGGATACGCCTTGATTCCTAGGTGCCCACTTGGGATGCTGGGCTCCTTCGCACCTACTCAGTCCAAGCGAATAGGTGAGATGTTTGATTATCCAACAAATGGATCTCCTCAGTTCACAATTAAAAAAAAAAAAAAGAGAGAAAGAAAAAGAGAGAAGAAGAAAGGAGACATGATCCTGCTACAGGCTTAACCCAATTCAGCACAAGCCTTTCCCATTTAATGTAAAACCCTAGGGACGGCTGTATTTTGAGTAGCTACAGCCACCGACCTGCTGAAGGGTACTGCCCAGACAGCAGACTAAAGCCCACTGCAGAGAAGGGAGCTGAACCAGCTTGATTTTCCTCTCCTTGTTGAGAGGTAATAGCCAATATTCAGCTTCCTTTGCTAGAAGAAGTCATCCTTGTCTTCTTTTGCCACTAAAACTTCATTGGGACACGCTTGGGTCATGGGACAGAGTCAGCTCTGGGCAGGCAAAGGTCCCAGAAGCTGATTTTTAAAGGGAATTCATTAAATAAGAATAGTTTTAAAATAAATCCTTGCAAGGTCCAGGCTATAACACTGTGCTTTCCCTGGTTATCCAGCGGGAGCAGCCTCCTAACCCCTGAACCTGGTGTGTCGGCAGCATCAGGGTCTGTTCTTGGCACCGCAGTTGTCCCCTCGCCAGCATCCATCCATCCACCCAGCGGGGCTCTGCCAACTGCCAGGAACGGGCTTTCAAGGCAGGCACACGGTGACAGATGCTGGCACGTGCAGCCGCTATGGTTAAACCTACTCCTGAAGTTATTTTTAGAAACTTGAAGCCAAATCACAAAACAAGCTGCAATTAAATGCAGATGCCCAGCAGAAGGGGAGGGGGTTGGCGAGCTGTGCCGATACGAGATTATTTGTGATCTGCAAGCAAAACCGGGAAAAAGAACTGCACTGCTATTAAGTAAGACAGAGATGTTTGGAAATCAAATCTTCTCACTGTGCTGGCGACTGTGAGAAAGAAAGGCTGGGGTTTTGTTCCTTGACTTATATCAGAGGAGAGCTTTTAACGCTGGCACGCACCTCGGTGCCTCGCACGTGGAGACTCTGCTCAGGTGGGAACGCCCCGTGCAGAGTCTGAGCGGGTGCCTAAACACACAGGTATCAAGCTTTGGGCTTAGCAAAATAAGATTTATTTCACCTCATCGTATTAATTGATATCTAGGACCCGTAATAGATCCATTCCTTTGCTTTTATATAAAGTTTTCTTTGAGCCCTGTACCGGCTCACACTCTGATCCTGTCCCCCCTTCTCAGCCAGGAATTATTATTCACATTAAACAGGGAGACAGAGGCAAAGGGGGAGCTCAGGAGCAATTTTCCTCACATGTTCCTGGGTGAAGACAGAGGAGGAAATTTTGAAAAATAGTGCACGAAACAGGCTATAACAACCTCATGGGGAAAATACTCGGGTTCCCCCTCACAGCCCATCCGTGTGGCTCCCAGCCCCACATCCTCACCCACCCCCCTGCAGGCAGGGCTGGGGCAACGGTGGGCAGCCAGGGGCAGTAGAGTTTGGGACCCACACACAAAAACCACTTCCCTGAGCTCCATGTGAACATGCCCCTGTGTTTTCCTGCTGATTTGGGAGGAATTTGCTGTTCTCTGTTTGGATGCTATAGTGCTCTGCGCGCTGGATGGCACTGGCTGGTGTTGACACCAGGTCAGACCCTTCCAGAAGTTGTGTGAGCAGAGCGTGGGCAGCGCAACCCCAAGGGAGGAACACAGGAACACCAAGGAGGAGGCGGAAGGGGAGCTTGGAAATGTCTTGGGATATAACCCATACTACTCTCTTCCTAACCAGCAGAGGTGAAAAAACCAAACCCAACAAGCCATTGCAGCTTGTCCCAGGAAACCAAAGACATAATTCCCCCAAGAAGACATCCAAGCTGAATCACAGGTGGCATTGGAAGGATGGGCAATCCACCCCCAGGTGCGGTAAGTAGGAAGCCAACACACACATACACGTGTTTTCCTCCAGTGCAGAGCCCCCCAAACCCATCAGGAGGAATAAAAAGGGGGTAGCAGGGCAGAGGAGCAGACCCTCGTTCACATATTCCCTGCCAGAGGAGGGACAAACACAAGCCACTGCTTGGAGAAGCAGCAAATGGAAACACACATTTATTAATTTATTTTTTCCCCAGCAGCTGGGGTTTTGTTTCTGGTTAGAGCCCTCCTCCCAGATTCATATGCAGAAAGGTGGGAGGGGGACAGCCAAAAAAAAAAAAACCAACAACCAAGTGATGCTCCCATTTCCTACGGGCACACGTGTGCCTTTCCCTGGGCTTGTCAGGCATAAGAATGCATCGCTCGTAGCCCAAATGTACAGCAGTTAATAAACAGGCTGTTAATGTGTCAGGAGACAGCCGTAGACAAGGCACACTGTCTTGGGCTCCCCACACCTCCTCATAATCCTAATTGCATCAAATCTAATCATTTTTATGGGATAAAAAGATTTCCATAGATGACAAAGGGTTACATTCTCAGCCCTGTTGATCCATCTAGTAAAATTAGATAAGAAATAGATTTCTAGGCAATGCATTAAAGACGATCGGGGGGGAGGCAAGAAGAGAAAGGGGAGATCGTTTACTGCAATTCTGTGTCTCACTCTTTGGTTCAAGAAAGAAAATGTAAATGTGATGGTCGTTTGGCCACAGGCAGCTGCTTCTATCAGGCACTGCAAACTGCAGCAGGACAAAGGGGTAACTCTGGTAAAAGGAAAGGTTAATAGCAAAGCAGGGGAAGGGGGGGACGCTCATCGGCATGTACAGCACGTCGCAGCCTCGACACTCGGTGATGGGTTCGAACTGGGAACTGACATGAGATATAGAAGTGCTCACTGAAAATAATTCAGAGTGACGGCCGCATTGGCCTGAAAATGGAGAAGGGCTGAATCACCGAGCACTTGGCGAATATGCAGGAGCAGGGTTGCCAACTGCTCCTGATTATTTTCAGTAATAGCCTGGATTTTCCTGACCACTCCTCCTCTCCCCTCACCTACCTGCCCTCAGAAGTTGCGGATTCGGTGCACTGCTGGAGGAAATGTTGCTGTTTGCTTGTATTTTAACCAGAAAGATGCACAAATCCCTGTGACACCTGGGTTACATAACTGAGTAATAATACAGAGGATGTGAAATAAAAGAAAAAAAAAAAAGTAAAACCTCTCAGCCTCCATCTCTAATGTTCATTTTACCAACAAATACCCCTACAGAGTCCAACAACGCTCCTTGTGCTGCAAATGAAACACATGAAAGAATCAAGGCCTACTATACTGCCTATACATATAGTCACACAGCTCTTCATACGTTGACGTACAGACACGCTAAAGGATGCTCTATATGCACGTATGACACATACGTGTACATTACGCCAGAAAAATTATTTTCTAGAGCCCTCAAAACGTAACAGTTTATTCAGACACCCACACACGGACATTCAGATATCTTGCATCTTAGGGCGCTGTGAAAGACCAGAACCACCACCCCACAGCTGAGCCCCGCGCTGCCACGAAATGCAAATGCTGAACAGTTTGAAGAGCTCTGGATCGTATCAATTAGAATTTCAAATGATGCCTCTTCCAGGTCTATACACACAGGTACCTTTGGCCAGGGGCACGTCTCTCACCTCCCGCCCCTGGAAGGGCAGAGAGCGACCCGTCTCAGGTGGGATGCGGGGGTCCTTCTGGGAGGGCAGCACACGCGGTGGCAGGTCACAGCCGTGCCCCCACCACCTCCCCACGTAACTTACTCCAAGAGAACAAGAGGGTCCCTGGATCACAGCAAGCTTCTTTCAGGTACAAAACAAATGACAAAGTCTCACCAGGTGCCTTCTGGCTTTTGTTTTTTGGGTTTTTTTTTGTTTGGTTGGTTTGGTTTTTTTTTGTTTTGTTTTGGTTTTTTTTGTTGTGTTTGTTTGTTTGTTTTGGTTTTTTGTTTGTTTGTTTTTTAAATCTGGCATGAACGCATTTGGAATAACAAAAAAGGAGGTTAAAAATACACTCAAGTAAAAATAGACCCTTCATCCACAGATCGTCTGGAGAGTTGGCACTCACCCGAAACACATGAGTGATTGGAAGATTCGGAAGCTCTAAAAAAAAAAAAAAGAATCAGTATGCAAAGGAAAAAGACAAAACTAGAGAGAATCTCCTGCAATGCACATACTGGTATGACCACCAGCAGCATTCCCCCTCCAGCATGACCCTCTCCTCCTAGTTTGAGTGGATCTTTCCTGGTGTGGCGCTGCCAGAGCGGTACACGGCAGAGCCAGGGCAGCCTTTGGCCCCTCACCCAAGCAAACCACCACGCAGTGCTTCTGCAGAGAGGCAACCTGGCGTGTGGTGATGCCAAAGAGAGATCCCTTCAGAGATCCTGAAGATGATTTGGAAAAGGAAAACAACACTACCCTCGTGAACAAGACTGAAGAGACCAGAATCTCCTCCCTAGGGATGTGTAGAGCCCCATTTCGTTGCTTGGATCCCAGAACTGGGCCTTCCTCCCATGTAGGGTGACCACCTCAAAGGCACCCAAGGATCAGTCCCTACTAAAGCCTGCCCAGATAAAGCCCACCACCTTTATGCTGAGCACGTAAGAAACTCCCCTAATGAAGTAGCAAGCGTTTAACAGCGTGGCTTGAGTAGCTTGCACCTCCACCGCTGGCTTATTTTTACTGTTCAAGAAATTATTAACCACAAAGTCTGCAGAGCTGCCTTAGGGAACATGGAGCTATTGATATTACAAACCGAAAGTAGTGAGGAGGGAACTTCTGGAGAAACTTGATGTTGTCACTGCAAGGCTGAAAAGCACAGCCAGAAGTTCAAAGAGAAGAAGGTGCTTGTGGTTGAAGCGTGAGACACAAGGCCCCTTCCCCAGCCTCTTTAGGCAGGTCTAGGGTCTCAGAAAAACAGGGAAAACTCATAGAAACCAGAGACAAAGGGTCTGTATCAATTTCACAGCTCTCAAGACAGAGCCAACTTGCAGATCCATGGCATGACAGCAAGTTTGGAACCCTGGGCTCTGCTGGGGACACAGTAAAGGCTCTGAGAAATCAGTCACAGCCATATGGAAGCCAGCACCTACAGCCAACACGTCAGGCATCACCATTACTTCTCCATAGAAGAATGTTTTACATCCAAACCCCCTTGAGATCTGCTCCAACATTTGTGAGGAATTTTACACTAACACCTATGCAACACTTAAAGCTGGTGTTAAAGCTGGTGAACGCACAGCCCTCTCCCACCACAAGAATCAGAATAGATGCCAAGACATGTGGGGTCTCCAGTTGAGTTGCTGTACAAGCCCTGGAGGACCCTGCCCTTATCCTGCCTCAGTTTCCCTTGTCTGCACTGAGAATGTAGGCTCCTGCTCAGGTTCTGGCATTGCTGTGCTGCTGACCTCGCTTGGCAGTGGCATGAAGCTTTGTTTGAGGAACCAAAGAGAATTTGGTTCCCAACTCAGGATGGGTTTTGGCACAGGTGGAGAGAGAACAAACGGATTTCATGCCACATGGAATCACTGGAAGTAAACAATAGCTGGTACACAAGAAAAATGAACAAAACAACAACAAAGAGACCATTTCTGTGCTTGCACAAGAGATTTTTCTGTGCTTTCCAAAGATTTGGGGAAGAAAACCAAGCTTGAACGTTTCAGTTCCTCTTCCCTGTGGATGCAGTTACTGAAGTAGAATAAGGAAAGGTCACTCGGCTACAGTCATGCTTCCAGTCCATTTCAGGGTTTTAGCACTGACATTAGCCCATAAATAGTGAAGGCATCATTTTGTGAAATAAATTTTTAAACTGCTCTGTTTATATTAGACTTAGTAAAACACGGAAGGTCTTCCCGCAGTAAGCTTCTGGAGGTCTATGAAATTGCAGCCGCCTGAAGAAAATTAAGGGAGGAGCTACTGGTAATTTGAAAAGGCAGGGTTTTATTTATTTTACCTTTCTTTCCTAGATGACACATTATTTTTCAATGAGGCATAATTATCTAGACATTTTTCTAAGTTGTTACATAAACTGGTCAGGAAAGACGACCCTAAAATAGTCCAAAGTTCTCCCAGGGTGCACAACGCTGAAGGTGCTGGGTCTCCACAGCACCTAGATTTCTCTGCTCACATATTTGGCTGCAAAACAGGCTTATCAGCTCGCTAATAACCATCTGCTTACACCTCAGTTCTCCATCCCATTCAGTCCACACTTCCACAAGCTGAAATTAAAAATATTGACAGAAACAATTTCTGCCAGGCAAGAGAAGTTCAAGCTGTTACCGTATTTTTTTGGTGCATTTCTGATGAAGTTTCTCTGCGCGTCCTGTATTACCTGCCAACTGTTATTCTATTTATTCTACATTTCTGAAATGTAAAATATTAACATAAAAAAAATATGATATAATACATGATGTAATTTCTCCTGCAAAATAGAGGAGAAAGTGAGCTGGGGAACATACTACGCCGCAGTGATTGGAGCAGTGACCCTCCCCGGGCAACGCTGTCATCACAGGGATGGATCCAGCCAGATCCCAGTCAAGAAGGGCCTTGGGATGTAGCTGGGAGACCCAAGGAAGCCGTGAAACGTGTCGAAGCTATACGTGCAGGTAAGATATCGAACAAGAGCTGACAGCTCCTCGTGACCCTCTGGTACGTACTGACTGGCCCAGTATTAGCATCTGGTCCAAGAGAGACTTTTCTGTGATTTCAGAGCATTTTGGGGCGTGGGCTCCTGCCATGGATTTTTCATACCCTTCATTTCACATCATTCCTACCCTCTCTGTTCTCCAAGACATGTAGCTATGCTGCACAGCAAGACACATTTAAAAGACCTCTTGCCTTAGAATTCAAAGTCTTCCACATCTTGAGCAAACCTTAGCTACATGGGTTTTTGTTCAGGCACATTTTTACTTCAGCAGCCCGTCAGAGAAGGCTACTTTTGAACCAAAACCTTGTTTGCAGGCCTTCAGGAAAAGGTCCAAAGTAAATCTGTACCTACAAAATAAATCCCTGTCTGGATGACGCAGGAAAAAGCTGATGCAGGGGATACAACCAGCAAGAATTTCTTCTTTTTGGGTCCTTGCAGTAGGTTTTATTGTTGGGACCTGGTGCAGCTCAGATGCCTAGTTGTAAAATAATATATTCTCTACTGAAAAGGCTTTTCAACACCTCCTAGAATTTGGCCCTGCAGTCTGGGCTCTAATAACTCAACGACCATGCGAGCATTTATTATGCTTAAGCTGTGACACCAGGCTGCAGTTCAAAGCTGTGTGGAACCTACACAATGTTAATGTATGGATTGGGGAAGGTGACTGCCATGAACGCAGTACCCAGCTGTTAAATATTAACATTTTGCCTTTGTCCCGAGATAGAAAATGGGCCTTAATCCTCAGTACCACCCACGGAAGAGGTTTGCAGTGTCTCCTTTCTAACCCCTGCACTTTCTGCTTGGCTTCACGCCTGCGTAACCGCGAGCTCCACACGACCCTTCCTCGGAGGGAGCGATTGCCCTGTGCCGACGGCACCCGCCACCGGGCAGCAAAGTGCATCTGCTGGAGATGCTCTCTGTAGGTCAGGGAAGAGGAAACTCAGATATGATTTATGAAAGCAAAGAGTTCATTTGAAATGAGGAAACACTCAAAGTCTTTTTTTTTTGCTTCAAACAGCCTGCCCAGCAAGGACACCAGCCATGAGCTTTAAAGCGAGGGAGAATAAACTCCCGGACTGAAGTCTGCCCATTCCTTGTGTTCTCCCACCCCTGGACACGTGGCCTCAGGCCAAATTCTGGCTTGCAGGTGGGAGCAGCCTCCTCATATTCAGACCAAGCTGTTCCTGCAAACCCACTTCTCACACAGCACTTCGTCACCATCAAGGCAGGAAAACCTGCAGCACCTCCACGTATCTTGGTTGCCAAGACTTGCATCACGTTGCCCAACTTCCAAGAGGCCCTCTTCGTTTCCCAGATGCAGGGGGTGGTCTGGCTGTCTCCATCCCCATCCTCCCCCCTCCCCAGCCATAGATGTTTCTCCCCATAGCACCCAGGGGTATTCCTCACCCACCAGGGCAAGGCACTCCCTTGTTTGCCAGACTGCTCCGAGAGTGCAGAACGAGCTCATTTTCATCCTGGTCAACAACCACCACACCAAGCTCTTAAAACACAAAAAACCCAAACCAACCAAGAAAAAAAATCCCCAACCAAACCAGAACACACCTCTGTAACTAATTTGATGGAAAAAATACTTCTGCTTCTATATGGGGAAAGAGAAAAACTACAAGAAGAGTAAGAAGGAGCAGGGCAAGTACCTTGTCTGGCAATGTCCATAAAATAATTAATGTGTAAAAAGAGAGAGAGAGAACACTGAAACCCAAAAACCAAAATGCACATGGCAATCCTTCATGTTCCTGCCCAACAAAATCAGGCTGAACTTCAAGCATTTAGGGAGTTCCTCTGACTGCCAGTCAAGCAGCTGAAGCTGAGCTCACGGTAGAGCTGTTTCCTGAGCCGTAGCTGTGATGAGTGGTACTAAAAAGCAGCAGGAGCAACTTTTCTGGCTGCTGCCATCACCTTCACGTCAGCTTAACCAGTGAAGTGGCCTCCCAAGAGCTGGCTTCCTCCCCCAGGGGCGCAGTGGTCACAGACACCACGTGGGACCCACATTCCTGAAGCCCAAGCAGTGAAGGGGGATGCAGGACAAGCTCAGGTTCCCAAAGAATACAGCATAAATAAGTCCTACCTCTTTTTGGATGCTTTGGAGCATTAAAATAAGGGGGGAAAACCCCAAAGCTGCATTAATTGCACTCAGTGGGACTTAGTTTAGTCAATTCTAATGTAATAGGAGCATCACTGAATCACTGGGAAAACACACGCTCCCTCTATATGTTCTTCATTCAAATGTTGCATGCACAAGAGATTCTTGAAAACCAAACATACACAACACTAGGCTTATTTTTATTAGTTGAAATTAAAAAAACCTTAGGTGGTATGCAGTTACCTCTGCCTGACAAGCTGGATGCTGAAGCTACACAAACCCTCCTGCACGGTCACAGCAGACTTAGCCATAGCATTTCTAACTAAAAGATTTACATTCTTTCACATTTCTTTAGCTTTTCAACCTCGATTTAGATATAGTTTTTTGTTGTTGTTGTTGTTCTTGTTAAATATCCTTTCTGAGATCATTTACAAGCCTTTTAAAGGGAAATTAAACCCCTATTACATCTCAGATCAATACTCGATACAGCCAGCCACGAGAGCAGGGCTGCCCCAGACCCTTTATAACGGAGGGGTGGGAAGAAGCAAGGTGGGGCAGGAAGAAGAGGTTGTCCTCATTGCGCCCCAGGGGACAGTCCTTCGGGGTAAGGAACAGTCCTACCCCTGGAGCCCCAGACCGCCCTCCTGGCAGAGGCAAAGCTCAAGTGAAGTGGGAGCAGGATCCCAGGACAGTCAGTTCGCTCCTGCACATCCAGCTCAGGCTTCGCTGGTGCCTTTGGCTTCACAACCCCCTGAGCAGCCAGAGCTTTCCTCTTGCTTCCTAATTCATTATTTTTTTTTCCCCTTTGCCTAGATATATCTATTTTCAGTGAGGACGGATGGTCTATTTTGAGTTTAAGTTATTGCACGTGGGATTTCTCGCCGTCTCTTCGACAGACTTTCCCCTTGCAGACTTTTGTCCCCTTTTCTGCAGAGAAGCCCCCGGAGAAGGAACATCCCGAGAAGGCTGCGAGCATCCCTCTCGTTTGCATAATCAACCTATCTGCCATGGAGCGGGCTGGGAGGCAGGAGGAGGGGGGGGGGAGGATGTAACACACTTGCCATTATCTCTGCTCTTTTTGCACCTTCCTTTTCAGTCTCTCTCTCTTTTTCCCCTTACCAGCTTCGCTCCCATCTATGAAAAATCAGCAAATAAAAAGTTACATTAACCCCACCCTGACCTCTCCGACATAATACACTGTGGGCTGATGGGCTGCCTTTGGAGCTTCGTTGAAAAGCTGTCATTCTTCGGCATCCCAAGTACAGCCTAGGGAGCATTTACTGGATAATTAATATATTAAATGCATGAAAAATAGTTACACAGGCCCCCCCCCCGCCAGATTCTTCCCACACGTACACATATACTGCCTTCTTTTTCAGGGAAAGAAGGGATGCAAAGAAGAAAAGGGGGGGAAAAAAAAGATAGATACAGCATGCACACCATCAATATAAAAGCATCCCCTGAATAGCCATCATAAAAACTGTTCATAATTTTATAGCTTCATTCGTGCTGGAGCACCATAAAGGCAGGCCATATTTTTTACACTCAGGATGCCTCATAAAAAAAAAAAAAAA
>VZRU01009363.1:29029-91875 GCA_013398155.1 Pedionomus torquatus | reverse complement strand
AAAAAAAAAAAAAGAAAAAGAAAAAAGAAACCAGCCTTTAGTCTACTTAGAAACGAACAGAGAAAACCCTGCCACTGCCTCTCCTGGAAGATAACGGGCTAAAACATTCCCTTTCCCTAGTGCAGCATTAAACTTTAGTGAAGCTGATGGTGAAATCATTTTGGTCCAGAAAAAAAAAAAATTAAAAAAAATCGGTGGGTGCAAATTCATAAGAAAATTCATAAGAAACACCCCCCCACACACACAGATATGAATTAACTTAATTCCCAAAGCAAATTACAGCATCTGGAAGGGCTCGGATCTCAGCTCCCTTTCATACCCAGGCTGTAAGATTTGCTCTTCCACAGCCCCAGGTACAGCCACCGGGCTAATGCACAAATGCAGATGCTGAAGAACTTTGGCCATCTGTAACAGGGAGGAAAAGGACAAACTGAGGCACAGGAGACTTGACACGTGTGGCTGAGGACATACGAAGCCAACAGCCACGCACAGCAGTGTCCCAGCCCAGAGGACCACACAGTGTCCCCAAGGGAAGGGTTAGGGGGGTGCTCTGGCAAGAAACCCTCCATCAGAGGACCCTCCCTCCCACCCCCCCAAGGTCTTGTGCTTTTAAGATCAGCCAAATTCCGCAGCCAGCCCGCAGTACTGTTTGCACCAGCTCAGGTATTTTAAGGGAACCGCTTCCTTTACACCGCTTTTAAAGATGAAAGACATTTCATTTAGAGCGGGGAAGGGGGAGGAGTGGCAAGTAGAGTTACAAAGCCAACAAGCTTCTCTCTGCTCCAGGAAGATTGTCTCACGGCTGCTGGCCACCTGCCACCGCTGGCTTGAGCATTAACCGGGGACAGGGAGTGATGGATGCCTGCCCAGCCAGCTGCAGAAACCCAGCCAGGAGGGCAGGAGACGGCCTCTGCGCCTCTCTGGAGGAACAGGGATTTTGGGAGGTAATCAGCCCGACTGGGGTGAGCCTGTTCTCCATCCATTGCGTCTTGAGTACGGTTTAGCAGCCCCTAGTTCATGCTCTGAGATGGAAGGCAGGAGCAGGGGATTAAGAATTGGCTCCAGGTCAGCGCTCGATCCTCTGAAAGGAGAGGAGTTGGTGTCAGAGTCCTGCTCAGCTTTCACACCTCACCGGGTGTCTCTTAGTACAACTCAACCAGCTCGTGTTCTTCACAGGCTGTATATAACTGAGCCTGGGTGTAAGGGACCATCTGCTGCACGCTGGTACAAGGAAAGGCCAACAAATACAGATAAGAAGAAAAAAGATAAATTAAACAGTGCCCAATGCCTGTGGCCCCAAGTGAGCAGATGTCTATCGCCCTTCAGTTTACAAGGAAATTCTGACCATGCCTTTGCAAGACTGTGACACTGGGGACCTCCAACCATCCAACACTTCAACCAAGAGCAAAGCCTCCAGTGCAGGAATCTGGGCTTCCGAGCTAGACACCACAAGGCTTCCTCCCAACTTTATTAAGGTGCTCCCTTTAAGAGGATAAACCAAGGCAAATACGTTAACTTGCCTGGTAAAAGGACAGAAGATATTCATCACAGGCTGTTTTGGAACAAATATATGCAGGAGAGTTTCAAAATCAGAACCCCATGTATTTGCTTAAGCAATAGAAGGACAGAGCTTTCCATTTTCTGCTGGGAATTTCTTTGGGGACAGAAAGGACTTCAGTCTTCTGCAACAAACTCGCCACTGCCCAAGAGCCTGGCTGGAGGAACACACCAACACCCGGAGGAACATCACCGGGCATCCACTGCTGGAACCTGCTGTCTGTGGCGGCGCTGAGCAGGGAAGGGTTAAGCCCACGGGTGCCTCAGGCACAGCACAGCACCAAGGTCCTTCCCAAGGCTGCAGGGAACAATGCAGCCATCACTCTATATTTGGCCTTTGCCCTTGGATCATTTATGACTTATTCTTCACCTCCGATGACCACAGCAGCAAGCTTTCAATCTCTTGCTCCCTAGCCTGAAGCAAGGGCTCTCCCTCCCCCTTTTTTAAAAATCACACCATTTGCAATTAAAAGCGACTGCCAGGAGGAGGTCTCAAGCAAGTCTTCCCTTGCCCCTTTGTGCCCTTTGCCTTGCAAAGACCAGACTTCTGGCATGCTATCACATCAGGAACAGAATGAGGCCAATGGTCCTGTTGTATCAGGATGGGGGGAGCAGGGAAACAGAGACATCTTGCTCATCTGCAGCTTACAGGCCACACTTCATGCGTAGAGAGAAGGTTTAAAGGGAACAAGCTGGGGTGGCCTTTTACTTTACAGACTGTGGAGTAAAAAGGAATACTGCTGTGATCCAAAATAAGCCTCGTTTAATCACTTGGGCTCCCATCCCCAACAGCTGACCTTTGTGAGCAGCCTCACGCTACCGTACAAGTGCTGTGTGCTCACACCCCTCACAGGCACCGGCAGCATCCCCGGCACGCAGCATCCCCAGGAGGTTAAGAGGTTCAGTTCAGCCCAGATCAGCAGAGCTGTGAAATTCTGACCATTGCCCACCTCCAGGTTCAGCCCAGAAGCGATGCAGTTGCAACCACACAACAACACGGCAGTGGGTAAAGGCAGGGGGTTATTTCCTTCTAATTAACCACTTCTTCAAAGGGGAGGGAGCAAATCGCAGCATGTAATACTTCACCCTTGCAAGAGGATGTGCTTCTAGTCACCACAAGCTGATAACTCAGCCAATTCCCTTTAAGCCAGAGCCCCACCAGGCTGGATAAAGGCCTGGCAATGTCCTTGGTGCGAGCAGGTTGCCAGTGTCCAGCCACATCTGACACAAGGGGACACAAATACACAGGTGGCTTCTCCTCCCAGCGTTCAGCACCTGCAGCCCTTCCTTGCAGCAGTGTCCTCCATGCTGGGAAAGGCTTCCCCATTCCTGAAGAGGCTGAAAGCCAAATCCTACCATGTGTCCCATCACCCTGCTCTGCTGCATTGGGTGCCACGGCCAGCGAGCACCCTAAAAAAAGCAGCCTGGCACTGTAATCCATGATTTCTCACCTGGGCCAGGCAGCAGACCTGGAAAAAAAGGTTAGACAAATCATAGCTGCCACCCTCTAATCTGCCTGTTGGAAAGTCACCTCCATCATCTTAATTTATCAAGAGTCCAAGCTGCTGGTCAGATGCAAAGCCCTTCTCCTGCAATAACCCATATATGTAACTAGAAGCTGCTGAGATTATACCAGATGCGCTTCCCTCAGGACAGCTGGTATTTGTTTTCCTGGGACACAGCTTAACAATTATTTTTGTCTCACAGTTAAAGTCACTCCCTGGCATTACAGTCCCCTCCTTCACTTAAAGTATCTCTGATGTAAACGTACAGTGTAATCCCAAAAATGAAGGCAGGAGCCTTCAAGTATACTTTATTCTGAGATGCTTCTATCAGGACTTCAAATAGCTAACGGAGGAGGTGACACAAAAACGTTCAGGAGTAAAACCATTCTGAGAGCTTTCACCGCTAACATTAACATAGAAGGCTAATGAAATAGGCTTAACTTTTTTCTAAAGTCTGTAGCAGTTGAAGCATTTTATGGTTAACATTGTAAAGCCTTGGACCACAGCCACAGAGGCTGGGGACATCTGACATCTCGTGAAGTTAATGCGCTCCCAGCGCTTCCCAGAGGGTCAGGAGGAGGAAGGTGAGAACCATGCTCTGCTCATCTCCTTTTACAGCATTAGGACGTAGGAGATGGAGTTTTGTACGGCTTGCAGTTATCCTCAAGGGCCCGGGGAGGACACACGGCTGAATCGCGGTGCCTGTCTCTGGGCTGTGCTTGCAAGGACCAACTTCACCCCGCAGCTCACGAGCAGCCTCAAGGCTTGATCAGAGCAAAACAAACCCATAACATACTATGAGATCAGAAGACACTAATCCATTTTTCATGGTAACAAGGATAAGGTGAGTTGATCTTTATTTTTTAATGCCTAAGACATTGCCTTCCCAGGGTTTGTTTTCCAAAGACCAAGGTGAACGAACGACACTAGTTCCCCTGCTGCTTTCCAGACAGCTCCACTACCTGACAGCATCTAATCCTGGCTGGCCAGAACCAGAGCAACCACTCTTTCTCCCCCTCACCCAGATTTTTGGGAGCATAAACCACAAAACAACCTTCTAATCTTTGGAGTCCCAGTCCTGCTCAACCACACAAACTCACCCTGAAAGTCAATTAAATCCATAAGGGCTGATAGTATCAAGGGATGAGTCAAGAAGTCAATGAGCCTCCAAAACCTTTTCTAAGAAGGAAACAAAGACAAGACATAGACACACAACAGATCTAACGCACTTGACGGTGCCTCCCAACAGAATAATTAGATTATTTTTCATTTACACTCATTATGTTTACACAACTGAGCAACAGTTTGAGACCCCCTTTTTATCAGTGTTAGTGGAGAGGAAGGGGGAAGGCAGGCTGGGGGGATGTGGGGGTGAGCAACCAGCTTCTCCAGAGAGAAACCCACGCATGCAACGCCCCAGCCCTCAGCTCCTCCTCTTCCCTTCTTCCTCACCATTGCACACACCTTGCAGTCGGTGCTCATTTGAGAATTACAGCTCTGTAAACACAAAGGGGCTTGCAGGATTGTTCCAGCTTCGTGTATTTCTAGCAAGTACTTTTGCCTCTCATGCAAAGTCTTATCTCCTCCAGTTCAGAGCACTGGAAGTTGCAATATAAAATTTGCTCCTATTTTTTTTTTTCCTCCAGCAAAGCAAAAAAGAAAATACTGCAGCTATTTTCTGCTGCTATTTTGTTGTTTGGTTCTTTTTTTTTTTTTTTTTTTTTTTTTATCTATATTTTAAAAAAAACAAAAACCACAGCAGTTCCTTCAGCTTTAACTAGCTAATTTTCCTGGAGAAACAGTACATTTCTTTTATGTGTTAATTTTTCTTCCTCTATTTGCACTTCACAGCATGTAGTGACACGTCAGGCATTGAAGAACAAGCCTCTTCCACTTTCTTCTGAGATGACAAATATTCCTGGTGCAGAAGACCCTAATGCATCTGTGAATTCAGCTATATTTGTGCATTTTGCAGGAATAGGCTTCTTCTAATGATACAATTTTCACTAATATAATTCAATTCATCTTGTGTTAACCTTTTTCCCTCCTTTTTTTTTTTTTTATTTTTTTATTTTTTTTTTGTACAGGATTAGCAGGGAATTGTCTTGCTTCAGAGCCTCACGAAGAGCTTTTCATCTAAACCGTGACCCATGTTTTCCACTAAGAGGTTGGTCAGCCAAGTTCTCACGTGTTTTGTTTCGTAAACTCAAGATGTGCTGCTCGGAAAAAAAGAAGTGGTGTGGTTCCAAAATATCCATCTAGGAAGTCATTTGTTTTATCAGAGTCGTTCAAGTGAAACGCATGGAAAATTCCCAGGTAAGAGGAGGGTTAGTTCCTGCCAGCAACACCACAAATAACCAAAGAGGGGCCCTGTCGGAATGCCACAGCTGTTTGTATACAAGAAAGGCACAAAAATTGCAAGTCAAGGTGAAAAGAGATGCCCGAAGTCTGCAAAGTGACAGCAAACATCTCACAAAGCGCTTTAACCCTGGCCCGCTATAAACAATTTCACCGAGAGGGCCGTTCACCCTTTCGTTAGCCGAGGGCTCCAGATATCTGCGCTGCACATCAGGGACTCAGCCCACTCAGCAAAAGATCTCGATTCAGAAGTTCATAACAAATAACCCCATAATTAACCTCATCCCCCAAATCTCGGATCCGCTTTCAAAATACGACATCTGCCCCCTCTTGTCGGTTCAGAAAAATAACATCACAAGCTTCAGCTCTGAGCTCAAACTAGGAAAAAAAAGATTTAAAAAAAAAAATATAGTATCAGGTTTGCTTGTTTCTTGATTATTTTTTTCCTCTTCCTGAACTGTCTCCTTCTCCAAGCCTAAAATTCTCCAGCTTTGCATGACCAAACCCCAGTTACCTCAAATATCGATGGGAACGCTGCCCAAGACCCCCTATCCAGCAATCCCTCCTCCCTAAGAAAACCATCTCACACCATCAGAGCAAGCTGGTTTGCTTGCAGTGCCCTGCAGGGGGGGGGTGTCCACCTTTTATTTAATCGCACCCCCCCAGGAAGGCTGCTCTGGGGTTGCAGGAGGCTTTTTTGCAACTGGAGTGTGAAGTCAACTTTGCTTCCCCCACGCCACACTTTGCTGAGTATTAACATTTGCCTTCGGTCACTTCCCCTTCTCTCCTGCTGACAACTGTTAATTTTGTCACATCAGCCACTTTTGTAGATTTAACTTTGCTCTCCTGCTCCAGCCATTGTAGCTCGATAATAAATCAGTAGTCTGGAGGCTTCACATGGAACGCAAAGGCCTTTATGGTGCATGTGAAGATGGGAGTCTTTACATTTTTAAGTAGGACTTTGTCACATTCATGAGGGGTAATAAAAAAATTTACATTTTGACTTTCAGGAAGAAAATGTGGCTGTGGTGGAAAAATACTGTTCTTGTAGCTCGCTCAGGACATGTGACATGCCTCAGAGCTCACAGAGAAGGTCATATTGGACTTCCGAGCCATCATCTCGGCTCTGCCAGGCAAAAAATGGCTTGCAACTTTCCCTGAGGATGCCGAGAGCAGACCTTGCAGGTAATGCCAGATTTAAGTAGAAGACCTTCCCGCTTTGTCTCCTTTTGGAATTTATACATCCCCTGCACGGGGAGAACAGCACAACTTGTGCTCCAGGGCAAAGCCTTTGCACCCAGGATGACCATCCAGGACGCAAGAGCCCCATCCCATGGGATGCCACAAGTTACTGAATATGTTATTGTACGAGTATAAACACCTTCGGAGGAGGCAGGACAAAGCATTCCCATACCACCAGGGCCCAAAGCTGACATATGTCTGTGCAATAGCCACAAGGCAGCATTTCTTTTAAATTCCTCCCAGGATTCATGTCGGAGAGTCTTGGCATCCCGACGGGCACATGACTCCCTGGCATGACGCTACAGCAGCCGAAGGGAGCGGTGCCCGCTCACAGATGGCAGCAAAGCCCTTAAACGTGCCCACGGAGGAGCACACGCAACCGGCACAGACGGACGGACAACTTCTATCCACACCGGTTTGTGAGAGCTCCACCAGAGGGAAGAAAATAAGACAGCAGAAGCCTCTCCCCGGTCACCAGCTCGTGTAAAATGGGGCAGCTGGTTCCTTGCTCCCGCTAAAAGGAGTCTAAATGTGTGTTCGCTGCGAGTGAGCTGGGACTGGCCGCACAAACGCTCCCCGCGGCGCGGGCTGGCTACCGCGGAGCTCGGCCAACGTGCCAGGAAGAGCCATCACGAGGCCCGAGATGGCCAGGTGGGGAGGGCAGGGGGGGCTGGAAAAGGCTTGAACAAATGCTTACACACATCTAAAAAAAATCCCTTCTCTCCGCAGACAAGTCTTTTGGGGAGGGTCTCCCATAAATGGAAGCCTGCCTTTTTAGAAGTCGCAGCGGGATGATCCAAACCCAACGTTTTCCACAGATTATCTCTTCCTGTCGTTTCCCTTCTGGACCCGGCTTGCAGCCTCCCAAATGCCAAGGGTCCTCGCCGCGTGCCCAGGCAATCTGTCCTTTAATGAACTCTGCCAGCTCGCGCCCAAGATGCGGCGTGTACCTTGGAGCCAGGCAGGGGAAAAAGAGGCAGCAACCTCCTTTTGCCCTGTGGACGATAACCTCACATGCATATTATTTCCCACCGTAATCCTACTGTTTTTAATTAGTGCGCTGTAAAAGGAAGAAGCACCGCATCTCCAAGGGGAAAAGGAGGAGGGGATGAGGGGAGGGAAAGGAAAAAAGAAAAAAGAAAAATCAGCACAGAGGACTCTGGCCAACTTTTCCAAAAGCTTAATAGATTTTTAAATGGGGTTATTAACATCACCTATGAATTATATGAATTATTTTAGGGACCTAATTATAAAAACCAAACCCCAGTTAATTAGGTTTCCTGAACTTGCCTTGACACAGGTGAAACAAGATCTCTAAATGCAAGAGGATTGAAAAGCGAATCACTTCAAACAAAGAATCAATGAGTATTATTGCAGAACCAATTGAACAATTACTTCTTTAATTGTTGGCACCCTGCTACCTTCACTTAACAACAGGATGGATCAGCAGAGTTACTTAACCTCCTCCAGTAACTAAAAAAGTATACTGTTAAAGCCAAAACAGATTGCTGCACTTTGGAGGAATCGCTGGAGGTGAATTAACCGCCCGCCGTGGAGCGCCTGCCTGGCACATCGCCGCCTGGTACCCGGCTGCTGGAGCTGCATCGCTCCTGCCTCCCAGGACCCGCTCACGAGAAGCCACGGGTTTTTTCTATCCGAGCGGTGATCACAGAGCTCATCCTGAACCTCCCACATGACAGCACTGACGAGGTGAGTACATTTATTTCCAGGATGCGCCTTCTCAGCGGGAGCCGTTGTGCAGGGACGCGGCGTGGCTGAGCGGGACTGGGGGCATCTGCCCCCCCTCCCTCAGCTGCAAGGGGATTTAGACCGCTCTGACTGAAACTAGACACATGCACCCCTTCAAACAGCTTTGAAAATCCCAGCCTGGAGCCTTGCTTCGATGCTACAGATTTACTATCNAGAAAATGTGGCTGTGGTGGAAAAATACTGTTCTTGTAGCTCGCTCAGGACATGTGACATGCCTCAGAGCTCACAGAGAAGGTCATATTGGACTTCCGAGCCATCATCTCGGCTCTGCCAGGCAAAAAATGGCTTGCAACTTTCCCTGAGGATGCCGAGAGCAGACCTTGCAGGTAATGCCAGATTTAAGTAGAAGACCTTCCCGCTTTGTCTCCTTTTGGAATTTATACATCCCCTGCACGGGGAGAACAGCACAACTTGTGCTCCAAGGCAAAGCCTTTGCACCCAGGATGACCATCCAGGACGCAAGAGCCCCATCCCATGGGATGCCACAAGTTACTGAATATGTTATTGTACGAGTATAAACACCTTCGGAGGAGGCAGGACAAAGCATTCCCATACCACCAGGGCCCAAAGCTGACATATGTCTGTGCACTAGCCACAAGGCAGCATTTCTTTTAAATTCCTCCCAGGATTCATGTCGGAGAGTCTTGGCATCCCGACGGGCACATGACTCCCTGGCATGACGCTACAGCAGCCGAAGGGAGCGGTGCCCGCTCACAGATGGCAGCAAAGCCCTTAAACGTGCCCACGGAGGAGCACACGCAACCGGCACAGACGGACGGACAACTTCTATCCACACCGGTTTGTGAGAGCTCCACCAGAGGGAAGAAAATAAGACAGCAGAAGCCTCTCCCCGGTCACCAGCTCGTGTAAAATGGGGCAGCTGGTTCCTTGCTCCCGCTAAAAGGAGTCTAAATGTGTGTTCGCTGCGAGTGAGCTGGGACTGGCCGCACAAACGCTCCCCGCGGCGCGGGCTGGCTACCGCGGAGCTCGGCCAACGTGCCAGGAAGAGCCATCACGAGGCCCGAGATGGCCAGGTGGGGAGGGCAGGGGGGGCTGGAAAAGGCTTGAACAAATGCTTACACACATCTAAAAAAAATCCCTTCTCTCCGCAGACAAGTCTTTTGGGGAGGGTCTCCCATAAATGGAAGCCTGCCTTTTTAGAAGTCGCAGCGGGATGATCCAAACCCAACGTTTTCCACAGATTATCTCTTCCTGTCGTTTCCCTTCTGGACCCGGCTTGCAGCCTCCCAAATGCCAAGGGTCCTCGCCGCGTGCCCAGGCAATCTGTCCTTTAATGAACTCTGCCAGCTCGCGCCCAAGATGCGGCGTGTACCTTGGAGCCAGGCAGGGGAAAAAGAGGCAGCAACCTCCTTTTGCCCTGTGGACGATAACCTCACATGCATATTATTTCCCACCGTAATCCTACTGTTTTTAATTAGTGCGCTGTAAAAGGAAGAAGCACCGCATCTCCAAGGGGAAAAGGAGGAGGGGATGAGGGGAGGGAAAGGAAAAAAGAAAAAAGAAAAATCAGCACAGAGGACTCTGGCCAACTTTTCCAAAAGCTTAATAGATTTTTAAATGGGGTTATTAACATCACCTATGAATTATATGAATTATTTT
The DNA here is from genome assembly GCA_013398155.1 of Pedionomus torquatus. Lineage (NCBI taxonomy): Eukaryota > Metazoa > Chordata > Aves > Charadriiformes > Pedionomidae > Pedionomus > Pedionomus torquatus. The sequence goes on along the minus strand of VZRU01009363.1, from coordinate 81,823 downwards.
AGGGACCTAATTATAAAAACCAAACCCCAGTTAATTAGGTTTCCTGAACTTGCCTTGACACAGGTGAAACAAGATCTCTAAATGCAAGAGGATTGAAAAGCGAATCACTTCAAACAAAGAATCAATGAGTATTATTGCAGAACCAATTGAACAATTACTTCTTTAATTGTTGGCACCCTGCTACCTTCACTTAACAACAGGATGGATCAGCAGAGTTACTTAACCTCCTCCAGTAACTAAAAAAGTATACTGTTAAAGCCAAAACAGATTGCTGCACTTTGGAGGAATCGCTGGAGGTGAATTAACCGCCCGCCGTGGAGCGCCTGCCTGGCACATCGCCGCCTGGTACCCGGCTGCTGGAGCTGCATCGCTCCTGCCTCCCAGGACCTGCTCACGAGAAGCCACGGGTTTTTTCTATCCGAGCGGTGATCACAGAGCTCATCCTGAACCTCCCACATGACAGCACTGACGAGGGGAGTACATTTATTTCCAGGATGCGCCTTCTCAGCGGGAGCCGTTGTGCNATATTCAACAAATTTTCTTTATAAAAAAAAAAAAAAAAAAAGAGAGACAAACCCGCCACCGAGGAACACAAGCCTGGCTGGGGAGAGCGGCGGTGGATAATAACCACAGTGCCCATGGCAGAGCGCCGGGCTCTGTTATCGCGCGTCCTCCTGCCTGTTTGTCAAGAACTTTCACCCCGCACCTGCAAATCCCACCACCAAAATGAAATGACTACGATTAAAAAAAAAATAAAAATAAGAGAAGATGACAGAGCGCCCTNCATCCCGCTCCCTCCCGCATCCCTCTCCCCAGCACAGCCAAAGATGCAGTTTTGCCCGTGGACCCGCAGAATTGCCAGCATTTGTTACAGACTCCACTGAGGACCCCGCTGCTGGACAGGCCAATGCACTAACAGGATTAGCTCTGTCTCTGTGCCCTGCGTGCATGCCAAGGGCAGAACTCAGGCTCTCGCAGCTGGGTCAACAAAGTATTCCCCAAGCCAGCACTAAAAACAAACTAAAGAGTTCAAAAACCAAAACAAAACGAAATCCTAACCACGCAGATGATCCTAACCATGCCTCCTGCTCCACGCAGGCAACTTCACATCACGCAGATTTCATCACGCACAGACGTGTGACATGACAAGTTCAAGCTTCACCAAGAGTCAGGGCCATCGAGCCCCGACACAAACAAGTTGCTCACCGGTAACCNATCCAAACCCAACGTTTTCCACAGATTATCTCTTCCTGTCGTTTCCCTTCTGGACCCGGCTTGCAGCCTCCCAAATGCCAAGGGTCCTCGCCGCGTGCCCAGGCAATCTGTCCTTTAATGAACTCTGCCAGCTCGCGCCCAAGATGCGGCGTGTACCTTGGAGCCAGGCAGGGGAAAAAGAGGCAGCAACCTCCTTTTGCCCTGTGGACGATAACCTCACATGCATATTATTTCCCACCGTAATCCTACTGTTTTTAATTAGTGCGCTGTAAAAGGAAGAAGCACCGCATCTCCAAGGGGAAAAGGAGGAGGGGATGAGGGGAGGGAAAGGAAAAAAGAAAAAAGAAAAATCAGCACAGAGGACTCTGGCCAACTTTTCCAAAAGCTTAATAGATTTTTAAATGGGGTTATTAACATCACCTATGAATTATATGAATTATTTTAGGGACCTAATTATAAAAACCAAACCCCAGTTAATTAGGTTTCCTGAACTTGCCTTGACACAGGTGAAACAAGATCTCTAAATGCAAGAGGATTGAAAAGCGAATCACTTCAAACAAAGAATCAATGAGTATTATTGCAGAACCAATTGAACAATTACTTCTTTAATTGTTGGCACCCTGCTACCTTCACTTAACAACAGGATGGATCAGCAGAGTTACTTAACCTCCTCCAGTAACTAAAAAAGTATACTGTTAAAGCCAAAACAGATTGCTGCACTTTGGAGGAATCGCTGGAGGTGAATTAACCGCCCGCCGTGGAGCGCCTGCCTGGCACATCGCCGCCTGGTACCCGGCTGCTGGAGCTGCATCGCTCCTGCCTCCCAGGACCCGCTCACGAGAAGCCACGGGTTTTTTCTATCCGAGCGGTGATCACAGAGCTCATCCTGAACCTCCCACATGACAGCACTGACGAGGTGAGTACATTTATTTCCAGGATGCGCCTTCTCAGCGGGAGCCGTTGTGCAGGGACGCGGCGTGGCTGAGCGGGACTGGGGGCATCTGCCCCCCCTCCCTCAGCTGCAAGGGGATTTAGACCGCTCTGACTGAAACTAGACACATGCACCCCTTCAAACAGCTTTGAAAATCCCAGCCTGGAGCCTTGCTTCGATGCTACAGCTTTACTATCTAAAAAAAAAAAAAAAAAAAAGAAGAAAAACAGAATAGAACAAAAAAAATTATGTAACCATGTCATAACTGTATAGGTTTGCCTATAAATATACTCATCTTATACAATGCTTGGTATGACTAAACTCCCTCTGGTACAACTAGNCCCGCACCTGCAAATCCCACCACCAAAATGAAATGACTACGATTAAAAAAAAAATAAAAATAAGAGAAGATGACAGAGCGCCCTCTTATGTTGCCAGAGAGGGGAATGGGGGGGGAGGGGAGGCAAGCAGAGAAGGGGCAGCCTGGTCTGACCCGCAGGCTGGGTGCCCGAAGGAGGGTGGCGGGTGACGGCCAGCCCTTGCCCAGGCTTCCAGCATCCCTCTCCAAACCCCTTTCAGCACTGCCAGAATCCCTGCTCCATCCTACTCCATACCTCTTCAGCACCCCCCGCATCCCTGCTCCATCCCGCTCCCTACCACCCAGTGCCCCCCGCATCCCGGCTCCATCCCGCTCCCTACCACCCAGTGCCCTCCGCATCCCGGCTCCATCCCGCTCCCTCCCGCATCCCTCTCCCCAGCACAGCCAAAGATGCAGTTTTGCCCGTGGACCCGCAGAATTGCCAGCATTTGTTACAGACTCCACTGAGGACCCTGCTGCTGGACAGGCCAATGCACTAACAGGATTAGCTCTGTCTCTGTGCCCTGCGTGCATGCCAAGAGCAGAACTCAGGCTCTCGCAGCTGGGTCAACAAAGTATTCCCCAAGCCAGCACTAAAAACAAACTAAAGAGTTCAAAAACCAAAACAAAACGAAATCCTAACCACGCAGATGATCCTAACCATGCCTCCTGCTCCACGCAGGCAACTTCACATCACGCAGATTTCATCACGCACAGACGTGTGACATGACAAGTTCAAGCTTCACCAAGAGTCAGGGCCATCGAGCCCCAACACAAACAAGTTGCTCACCGGTAACCTAAATGTGAAGCAACCAAAGCTCTGCCCACAGACCGGCAGCCAGAGACAGCGGTGTTTGCTGGGGGGTGGTAGCTAAGGGGGGGCTGGTACCTCTTGGCTACGGTGTCCCCACCATCAGACCCTCCGGTCACTGCAAATAACAGAAAAGTGCTATTGAACAAGCCAATAAAATGCTCAAAATATAGGAGGCAATCTTTTCTATTGGCAGCTATTGCTGGAAACTAGGCTTGCAATTTTTGAAGTATAAACACAGCTTGACAATGAAGGTAATAAGAACGGAACATAGTTTTCTTTAGGTTAAAAAAAATAAATATAAATCCTCTTTTAGTATGTAGGAGCTAGTAAAAGACATAGATAGCGGGAAAGCAGCCTGCACAGGGCACTTGGTTAATGCTCCCAAGTTAATCTGAGCATGGGAGATTGGGTGGCAAAACCTAGGACCCGCAGAGGTGAGCGCTGGAGATGATCATTGCTCACAGACATTGTTTCAGGCATATAACATTTTACCCTTACGCAGCACTTTTCACCTCAAATGACTTTCCAAAGTACATCATTTCACAGATGTGGAAGTGCCATCGCTCCTGTATATTAACAAATATCGCATCTCACCCCACATGGCAAAAGGAGATGACAAATGCAATAACCCCTTGACAGTAGAAGAAAATAATACACAGCAAGCGGCGTATATTGTATAAAATACAAATAAGGAGAAGGGAAGAGCGTGTCTTTCTGTACCCACACATGTAGCCTAAACCCAGAAAAATCCCCAAGGCAAAGGGAGGGGGGAAAAAAAAGTAAAAAAAAAAAGAAAGTAAAATACAGTTGCTCAGGTGTCACCAACAGCTCATTTATAAACATCCTGCTTGATGCCAAAAAACCCCAAAAATGCTAAATATCAGGATGCTTGGGCTGGCAGCAGAGACGTAACTGCCTGATCCGAACCCCACCAAAGCAAGTGAGAACACGCTTAGGATGGGCTCAGGAGCCCCAGCAGCAACACTGCCAAGTGGGTATCGCAGATTTGAGACCCTCCTGCACAGCCTTCAAGTTTATTGCTGAAAACCTTTAGCAAGCAGCAACTCAGCACAGTGCTATTTTGATTTTTCTTTGCTAACAATTGATGTGGAGCAGTTGCTATTACACCCATGGAAATTTAATTTGTAGTGTTTCTAAAATGAAAAAAATAAATGTACGTTTTCAGGTCTTTAAAGATGACACACATATGAAGAATCACACTTCATATATAATGCTGATAGCCAGAAATTGGTCCAGAAACACCATATTCCATGTTTAAAGCAGAAGCAACTAAAAAATAAGCAAGACCTTTTTCCCCTGCGTGTGCCATTTTCCTTACATGAAAAACATCCTGATTTTGACCATCCCGATTAAAAGCATGCTTCGAGTAAGCTGTCTGTCTTTAGCAGACCATTTGATTTTACAAGTGTAAGAGCACAGTTCTTAATAGGAATCAACTATCTAATTTTGAGATGAACCTTTCTAGAATCGTGATTTGTTATGGCGGAAAAGAACACGTGAAACCAAAGCGACTGCCAGTGCACGCTTCCATTTCCAAACTCACAGCTTGTATTTTTAATTAAAACCCGGACTCCTCATCCTCGTTACCGTGTCGTGATTGTTATTTCTGAAGCCCTGAATTTCCGCGCCCTTCACTCGAGGGGGTGCTGCGGGGAAGCTCCGGGAGCGCCCCCGTGATGCTCGGCGTCCCCCCGAAGTGGGCTGCCGGGGGGAGTCCGTCACGGCGCTGACGCTGCGCAGCCTGTTTATATTGTTCGGCGCTGATGAAGAGTGGCAGCCGAAAGAGGAGCAGAGGTGGTTTGTCTATGAGCTTATTTTCACTGGCGCTGGGCAAAAACAAAAAAACCACCCTTCGCCAGTGATGTTATTAAGCTCTTGTCAACCTACAAGCACTTCCCGGCGAGTGCTGCTGCACCTTTGTGTACTTTAAGGAGAAAGGGGGGGAAATCATTCAAAACTGGCAGCCCAGCGCGACGGGCGCTGCACGTCCCCCGCCTTCCCATTCTTTACCGTGGCCAATTAATCTGAACCCGACTGTCACCTTGACACCCATCGGAGACTCTCGGATCCAGAAATAAACTGATCAAATATGCAATAAGTGGTCAAGCAGTGTCCCCCACAGGCAAAGAGAGATTGGACTCTGTTTAGAAGCGACGCTCAGCAGCCAAGATGCTCTCTCTCCTCTCCCGGATCCCAGAGAAAGGGGGATTCTCTTCACCTTCACAATGTAACAATAACCAAATTTAGCTTAAGAAAACACACTACATTAGCTAAGAGACCTAATGGTGGTATACTTGTCCGTTTTTTTAAGTTAAATGATGTTCATTAAAGGAACATCACCTCCCCATAATTAATTTTACTTTGAGAAGGAAAGGAAAAAGCTACAGACAATTAATGTACCATGCAAGCTCTAGTAGATGCTCCATATATTTTCTCCCTACCACCACCCCTCCTCCATAACAACATCTCTGCTCATCTCCCTTCCACTTCTGAGTGCAAGGACCGAGTTTTTGGCAGGGAAGCAGCACTGTAACAGGCAGCAATCCCCCATCCACCTCCTCCAGCCCGACAGCCTTTCGACAGGGTTACACGTCGGCACGTTAATACCTGCAATCATATTCTCCGCTCCCCAACTTCTAGAGATCCAAGAAAACATGTCACTGTCAAAGACACCCAGACAATGAAATCAATGGGACAGTGATGAGACTTTACAGGGTAACATTCCTCCTGCCCGGGGATGAATAAAAGTATTAGGGTCGAGGTGGCGTGGAGACAGGGTGGCAGGGAAGAGAAGCGCATCTCATTCGGGTTTTTTTTTGGTTTTGGCTTTTTTTATATCATTGTGTGTATTTTTCCTGCAGATTTAGGCCTGACAGAAAGAGAAAGAGCACACAGCTGACGAGCCAAAAATGGGAAAGTAATCATAAATAAAATAAGATTATTCTTCAGCTGTGAATCAGTAGATAGCACTTCCTACAGGCCAGCATGCATAAGACAGTGACACATGTAAGGTCGTAGAGTGATAAAAATCAATAATTCCCCAAGCAGGGAAGAAGAGCCTAGTGGTTTCAGCAAATGACACAAATTAGCCCTCTCTCCACAGCTGCATGCAGCTCTTTTGGAAGTCTTCAAGACTGAAACCCTCCTCACCCCAGGAAGGTAAGAGAATCCATCCCCGTGCCTCCCTGCCCCTCTGTTCATAAAGACAGGGATAAGGACGCAACTCGGAGGTGTTTGCTTATTTTATCAGACAGCAAATTGATTGTAGCTGTTGGATAAAAGCACTGACATTTCATAAACTGCACAGAAGAATTCTGCTGACACAACTCCAAATAAGTCCAATTTGCTTAAACTAACCAACTCCTCTGGAAACATCTGCAGATTTACCCTCTGCTTTCACTAACCCAACCTTTTTCTCCCTCGTCTCCTAAACATATAGGTGTCAGCTACCGAATACAGCCTGACTTCAGAGTGATTAAATCAAATCACCTCAACCCCCCACACGTGTAGCTAAATTGGCATCACACGCTGTATGGAAACGGGGATGAAGGCTGCGAAGCTTAGAGAGCCCTCGTCACAAGCCAGAAATGCATTCCTCGTAGCCCAGCGCGGCGCCGTACGGAGGAGTCTCCTCGGGTGAGAAGAGGGAGCCATCCTACCCCTACAGAGTTTAAGCGCTCACACGTGTGTGTTATCCACGCTCGGATTGGTACCAAACTGACATCTTTCTTTCACCTTTCCCTGCCCCCCCAGTCACACCGCATTGCCAGCGTGATAGTCCTTGGCAAGGCAGGGGATGGCTCTGTTCTGCCTCTTCTGCAGGAAGCTCTCCCGTCCCTGGGCTGTGTGTTAGGGCTGACAGGAAAAGGGGAGTTTGCAGCAGTTAAAGAGCCAGCCTGACCATAGGCAAGTGAATCCCCTTAAATCACTGCCAGAGCAGAAATCCTCCCCTCGTTAACAGGGCATTTGCTGGGAAACCACAAACTCACCACTGGCCTAACTCCCCTTTCAAGTTTCCACGCGTGGAAGGCTCACACGGATCGTGCTGGAGGTGACAGGCATTAGGAAGAGGCAGTTTCACTTCTTTTAATGTTTCTGCACAAATTACACCCCTTTCTCCAAGACCGTGTCCTGGCAGAACCTCAGTGGAGCCTGGAGACTTTTACTCCCTCAGGTGGGGACAGATCAGGCCCTTTACCCTCCCCACAAGCACAGGGAAAGTTAATCCCTCTCCTTTATACATCAAACAAGGCCTTTCCCGTGGCTGCATTTTTTGAAAAACTGTTTGTGTAATGTATGAGGACTAACTTGGATTCATGAATATTTGATTTAATATACATTTATTTCCCCTAAAGGAAGATACATTTTATTTAATACTGATTGCAGTTCTTATTACCTTCCTAAACCCAGCACACCACTCGGCATTCCAATTACACCAGCAGGCTATAGTTATGGCTGAGAAAGCACTTTCATTATAAGCTTCTGTTTTTAGACACTTGTAAAACTCCCACCATTACACACACCTCCCCCAGCCCCCTCCTGCAAAACGGTCCTTTCAGCTGAAGATGCTCAAAAGCTGCTTCTCAGCCCAGACACAGAGCAAGACTTAAACCTGGTTCAATCAAAACTTCCACTTCGTGTTGATTTTAACACCCAATTGAGCGCAAGTATGTGACAGCAGCACCACTGTACCTTGCTAAAAAATAAAATAAAACCAGGTGATAGAAAAATTAAAACCTCACTGGTTAAGTTTACATCATGATAACTGCTCAAAGTGATTTTAAATCTGGACCAAGTTTAATTCAACCCCGCAAGATGATGTAGAGCATGTAACTCTCTACAGCAATCCCTAGGTCCCTGTGGTAGCTCTGACCATAGGCTGTTGGAGGCCTTGGATACGGAGCATGTACAGGAGAAAGAGGAGCCCAACAGCTCGTATATTTTTCCCCACAAAGCTTGTGTTTGCTGAAGAAATCCCTCCTCTCTCAGGAGATCAATTGCATTTATGGAGGAGAGTTACTGCTAAAGAAGAGGCAACACTTCTCCAGTGACATTTTGCCTCCTGTCTTTATGTCCCCAGCTGGGACGCTAAGCGTTCAGGCTCACTCGGTGGCCCTCCAGGATCCCCCGGCTGATTTAGGACCACGGTGGACTTCTTAAGAGAAAAATACTTCCCACCTGTTATCTTCACGACTGCAGTCAATCTCCGCAGCCAACGTTTGGAAGAGAGTTGGTTGGCTGGTTTTACAGCTTAAATGGTGCTAAAAAGAAATAGCACAGGTCATTCGACTTCCTCTCACCCAAAGTGTTACAAAGCACTTTGTAATGGATCCACCAGCTTCAGTTTAGACTTGCGAGGGTCCCAAAACGCAGCCCTTTCGGAGGCAAAAAAACAGCCACTCCCAGGCAGAATCAAACAACATTTAAATGGAAGACTCAAAAAGACTCATTTCATGCGAGTGAAATGACTACGTGGACTTAGAAAGGGTGAGTGTGTGTGTGTGTAGAAAGCAATAAGTGATTTTTAAACTCTGACCAGGACAAAGAGTAAAACAGGAGCAACGGCTCCGGCAAAGCGTGCCGGGGAATTATTTGAGGGCCACAAGTGGCGAGGAGTTCCATTCTGCACAGCCAGGCAGGCAGGACGGGGCTGAGATGAATAGGAATGCTGATTACTTCTACCAAAGCTCAGGAAACGCTCTCCCATCTCATTGAAGTCTCCGGAATGGTATAATTGGTTCAATTGTCTAACTCAATCCGTATCTGCCGCAATCTATTGTCCTTCGCCAGGCGGCTCTTGCTGCATGTATTCTGTTGCAGCCCCCCTCCATACAGAGGGTCTATCCCATATTATATTCGAAATTAGGTAAGTGGTGTATTGCTTTGTGCTGTAATGTGTCACTGTTTCATGCTGGGATGTATAAAAGAAAAAATAAATAAATAAATGCAAACAAACACTGACCGAAGGAAAAGAAAGGGAGGAAAGCAGGCAGAGAAGCAATTTGTTCCAAGGCTTCGTTACTCCCTTCTAATAAATAGATTTTTGAAGAGGTTATGATCTGGCTACTTGTTTAGGTGATAGAGGGAAATATGGTGAAATATGCAACACACACCAAACCAGGAGACCTGAAAGACACAAGAAGCTTGGAAAAGTCACCTGCATACCATCCTAGCGAGCTCAGACCCCGTCCAGGGCTCTGCTGTTCCTCCTGCCATAGGAAAATGATGACAGGGGAGGAAGTCCTTTCCCTGAGGAGCTCACAGTTCCACCTACAGCAGAGTCTACAACTGGCAAAGGCGTTGCTAAGCCAGGAGGGTGATGGAGGGACTGGCTGCCAAGCTGGGAGCAGCCAGTACTCACTGTGGCTAGCAGGAACAGCAGGTGGCTAGCAGCTCTGAGCCACCAGCCCCAAAGCCCTGTCAGGTCAGCCTGACTCAGCACTGGAAGCTTTGCATCCCCCATGTCCCTCTTGCAGCACATCACTCCTTTCCTTAATGCTCGTTAAATTCCAGGCAGCAGAACAGCACATATTTACCTAACAAAAACCCTCAGCATCTTCCCCACCACCATTCTGGCTACCAAGGGCAGGCAGACAGACCTCCCTGTCCACGAGCCAGTGCTTTGACCATGTCCTCTCACAGGAACCGAAGCGAACAGCCCCGGGTGGTGCTCTATAGACAGGCACCAGCCCTTTGCACTTCCACAGCGCCTTTGATGCTGGTCCTTCATAACGCTTCAGCAAACATAGATCAAACCTCCTCTGCCCCTCTCCCAGAGGGCCAACAAATCTGTTTTACAGATTGCAGAACCAAAGCACAGCACAGAGGGATTTAAAGCTGAATCCCATCAGCTCCAAGCACGGGAGCTCATCTTCCCCCATCCAGCCCCCAAGAGGCAAAGCTGCCCCCGGGGAGGGTGGCCCTGGCCTCTGGGGACATCCATGGCCAGAACCATGCCTGGGATAAGGGCTCCCTCTCCCGTCACAAGAGGCTGCGACCTCAGCCTGTGGGCAGAGCCCCAGGGCCACGCGAAAACAGAGAGGACACCGGGGAGGAATGAGGCTTTGGATTAGGAAAGCATCAGCCGTGACTCCCACCCAAGACCAGGGGATGCCCAGGCAGTCGCTACTCAGAAGGTGTATCAGGAAGGAAGGAAGGAGATCCTTAAAATAATTATTTCCATAGGTCAGGAAAGCCAGGGTGAAACATCGGCAAGCACGGGTTCGTTTGGATTCCCGGGATCGGTACTTGTGACAAAGCTTTGGCAAATCATTCAGAAGATTAATTTACTGTTTACTTGCAGCCTTTCTCCTATTGCTCCTTCGCAGTATGCACACACACAAAAAAAAATCAGCATCTTTTCTTCCTTGAGACTTCTGCCATATATTACAGCCTGGCAGAGGGAGGTGTGGGGCAAGACAAGTGGGCTTCCTCCTACGGCCCTGGTGTTAATTTCAAATCCTGGTCCTCTGCTATTGCCCTGAACATGGATATTTCCTGCCTTTTGGCTCTGCCTATCAAATCGTTATTAATCTTTCTGGCCTGTGTATATTCATTAGATAAACACTGAAACTGTGATATTGTTTATTGTCTGCTCTGTACACATCATAACCCTGGGAAGACAAGATGAATTTGACAGCTAATGTAAAAATTACAGCAGGCAATACATCTTAGATTTGGGTGGAACACCAAGATGAGAGTTAATCAATAAAATCCTAACTTAGGTATTGTATGAAATGGCACTTCATTCATTATTAGGAGTTGGTATAAAACATGATTTACTGGTTTGATATATTGGCCCTTCACCTTAGGGACCTATTTTCAAATCCAGTCCAATCCAAAGTGACTAAAGATCCCTCCAGCCCGAGGGCTTGGGAAGGATACTGTTACCAGAAATTTATTTGAGCTTGCTTATAATACATGGCTTTTTAGGCAAAGGAATGGCACATGGATGCTGGAAGGGTTAACTCCCAAAGCAGCATATTCACAGAAAGTCAGCCGCTTCCTTTGAAGACCACGATGCGATGGGCATTTCTTTCTCCCCTCATGAATTTTACCCGATCTCTTGACAGTAATCACCATATCACAGATCTTGGACTACTTTCCACTATCATTTTATTTTCTCCTTGCCTTTCCAAAGCTGCAGGAAGAGTTGCCTCTTTCGGTCTTAGGTTATTTTGACAGACCTCAACATGAAAGGCATCTTCTAACCTCTACGCAAAGATGCATGAGTGATAAAACCCACCAGGACAGGGCATCTCAGGCACCACCCTGTCCAGATGCTCCAAAGGCTCTCACCACATCCCAAAGGAGGCAGGTTTGCATTTAAGGCGATGCCTGCCTGGCATTAAACTCCAGCACAGGAGCTGCACCACATTCTCCTGAATGACACATCTCTCAAGGAAAAACATACAAAACCCCCATAAAACACAGAAATCAGCTTTCCACATAGAGGATCTGCATCAGCTACATTTTGAACTACCGGTTAAAACACCCCCTTTCATTATTCCTCTTCCACCCTAACAAAGGATATTCTTACTAAATAGGAAAAAGGCCAATATTTTATAGCATTTCATTTCTTGAGAGGAAAACAAATCACAGAACTGACAAATGCTGCCCTTTTCTCAGTACTTAGATATTAAACTCCATTGGATTCTCCCAGTATTTTTAGAGCCATATTAACACATCAGCCTATGCTGCAGCAGCTGCTGAATCATTTGTATTTGATTTTAAAGTCTGTTATTTACATTTTGTGTCGTGTAAATAAGACTTCGCTCCTACAAAGAACAAGTTTAACTGTAATATTAACTATAATACCCTGAGAATAGACCTCTCGGGGGGGGGGGGGTTGCTCTGCCATGGAGCTCCTTTATCTCATTCCCCCGCCACTGTAGGAAAGGCAGCAAGGAGATGCTCACATGCTCCAGTAGAAGAGATCCCAAGCACCCTTGAAAATTAAGGGCTTATTTATTTTAATCTTTTTTTTTTTTTTTCAAAATCCCACAGGTTTTGCATCAAGACATTGTACCGCTATCCACAGCACAAACTCCATCCTTGTACAATATTTCAAGAATAAAAAAAGCTTTAATAATTCATAGAGAAAACACATGGTAGCACAGCCCATCCTCCCTGTTCAAAAAGCACAGAAACCAGTGGTTTGCTCTCCTGCTGCCTTTTTACAATCAATTGCTCCATGAGACCTTGTACAAAAGACCTGGCTCAGGTGTCCTATGAATCTAGTAGCCATCACAGCCCAGTAAACCTGAATGAGAAGTGGAATGATTTAGATGCTAATGACTAATGGAGTGATATCTGTCTGTGCAATTGGCAGCCATGCAGGGATAGCAGCGAGCTCTCCCAGGTCTTGTCTGTGCAGGGAGAAGAGACAGATCCCTTATCGCATTTTATAAGTTTGCATTTATAGGGCAAATAAAATAGAGCATTTTTAAAACCAGGAAGCATTTCAGAGAACAGATTTTTTTTTTCCTCATATAAAAATCATAGATAGAATTTAACTTTAAATACTTTTCTGGCTAGTGGAAAAAAAAAATAATAATCAATCGAACTGATTACCTTGTTGAGTACCAGTGAAGATTTTAGTTGTCTTTGTAATTGCACTTTTTCCTTGCTGGCTTTTAAACATAAAAGGAAAGTGACTTTACAGCTGTAATAAAACCATGGACCCTAGTCAAAAATCAACAAAGCTGAGTATTAACCCCCTCTGTGCTGTTCTAATTCCACAGGCACCTTTTAAGTCCTTCTGTTCAACAGATCAGTGGCAGATTCACCTCATGCTTTGAGGAAAATGTTTTTAATATTTATTTTTTTCCCCAAAAAAACCCCCAACAGCTAATTTTGCCAGGCTCCCAGAAAGAGCTTTCAAGAACCTGACCATTCTTCACTGTAACCTGTGTATCAGTTCCCAGAGACTACGGGTGAGATGGATGAAGACAACTCACTCTGTCTCGTGATTCAGCATCCCCTCACGTGCCAGCGAGCTGCACTTTTTCTTCTCACGTTCCACTCTCGGTGGCATGGTTTCAAGGGCTACAGGGACCTGCACTCAGACCACTTCCATGCATTGAGTCAGAAAGGCAAAGGGTCTGCCATGGGCATGGAAAGCTTCCAGACCCCACTGACCCGCCAGAGGCATCTCCAGCGGAGAAGGAAGTTCTTCCATCAGTTTAAAGCCCATGTTCCAATGGACTGCTACGGAGCCTACTGATCTGTTGGGAAGTACCATCTAAAACTCTGCACAACCTAATCAGATTAGGTCAATACCAAAGGTTTTTTGGTCAGTATCAGTTCTCAGGTTGCCACAGATGATGCCACCAGCACGATCCGCCCTTGGCAGATGCCACAGAGAGTTGGCATTATCACCTCTGGCGTTCTCCCCTGTTCTGCTAAAGAGAGAGAAACCGCTCAGGCCAGGTTGGATGGCACCAGCCTCTCCTGCATCTCCCTCCTCCCCAGTTCGCTGTATCACTGCGCCTTCAATGCCAAAAGAATTTTCACACTGTCATCTGCTCGTGAATAAGATTCTGCACATGCGTCTCCCGAGATCTAGATACATTGCTCTCCACTCATAACAGACACGGTTACAAGACAATCAGTTAAAGGGAACAAAAATAGCTTTCCCAAACTAAACATCATAAATTCAGTGCTTCACCCCTCCTGGTTTAAAACCAGCACAAACTACAAATATAGAAGTGACACTTCTGAGGTTTCTGCAGCCCCAGTGGCTCTCGGGACAAGGAGCTGAGCTGCAAGAATGCAAGGACTAGGGCTGGAGACACAGCTTCCCTCCAAATAATCAGCCAGGAGCTAAATACACTTTCCCCAGACAGACAAATAGACTAAAATAGCAAAGATCCTGCCACTCAATAACCACTTCTGCTTGGAATTTACTCTGCTTCTACTGTCCTGGATTCTCTAGACAGCTATTTATGTATTTGCCCTGCCACCCTAAATCACTGCCTCTATTGCAACACTTTTATTGTAGCCCTGTTAACAGGCAGAGACCGTCATTTATGTGCAAGACACACCGAGGCTGGCAGGAAGGGAATAGCCCCCGACCTGGGTTACGGGGCTGCCTCCAACCTCAGCCCCCACTGTGCCCCCCCCACCCCAAGGAGGACAAGACTCTGCAATCCCACCTCACTTGGGGTAAGACATTGTGTCTCAAGACATAATTCCATTGCTTTTGGACTCCCAAAAGTCAGCTCAGACCCCTCTCTGAACACTAAAACAAGTCCAACGAAAACCCCAATGCCTGGATTTACCCAAGTTACGATCCCAACCCGCAGCCCCCCTCAACAGTTCCCCGAACCCGCAGCAGTTGCCCCTGAAATATCGTAAACAACGAAGGGGAAACACCGCGGAAGTGATGGAAATCACACAGCTGGAACGATTTCAAAGCTTGTTCTGGGACTGACAAGGAAGCGTGGTAGACACTTGCTAAACTCACAGTTTGCTCTCACTCCACAGAGCAGGGATGTTGTGAAGCCCCATTTGCAAAGCGCTTGGCGGGCAGGAGATCAAAGGTGCATCGACCACACAACTTCAGTGTTTCTGTCTGGGCAGGAAGCAGCAAAGTCAACATTTTTTTTTTTTTAGCTCCTCACTTCTGCATTGGGCCAGTCCAAAGCACCCCAAGTGTATCAGAAAGCCATCCTACTCCTTTCCCACAGCTACGGGTCATATCTCCTGTTTGCCACCCAAAAGTGTCCACCTGCCAGCATTCCCCAGGGCATGCAGTACACTGGACCTTCTAGATGTGCTCCCTGGATGTCTCAGAGATGACTGACTGAAAAAGTCTTCCTTTTGTAAACCAGAATATCCAAGGAACAGACAGACAAGTTTGGCTTCGCATCTGAGCTCACCCCAGTGCCCGTTGCTTTGTCTGCGTTCAGATGGGAAGAGGTAATGACATTATTCACAAAAATCAGGCTTTGGGCCCATGGCCAAGTCATCTAGTTGGCTTCAGAAAGAAACCAAAAAAAGCACCAATTCACCCATGTGAACTGGCCCAATGTTAATACACAGGGAATAAAAACATGAGAAGGAACAAACAGAAGCAATGCTGACAATACTGACAAGCCTTTATCAATTAACTCACCGTACACAATCCCTTATTAAACTAATGCTCCTTAAAAAAAAAAATTAATTAAGGGAATGAAAATACTTGGAAAACAACTGCCCTCAAAGATACATGTACACACATCAAATAAATTACCCTAAAACAAAGGAACGGAGATTCCAAGACTATTTTTGAAGAAAATTAACCGGGGGTGTGTGAAATTTTCTATTTCGGATGCCAGAATTCCACCTGATATGCAGTGCTATACACAGGAACATGCACAGGCACAGTGATTTGTAACAGATTCAGGAGTACTGAGAGTTGCTCTGTATTTGGAACAAGCCCCGTGTTCTGGCTACAGCAAGTAAAATAAAGGTTTTATAAGAAGGAGAGAGCGAGCGAGCGGTACGTATGCACACACACACGTTAGCATCTTAAACGTGCGGGTTTCAGCACAGAATAAAACCCAACCAACCAGCTGAGAGAGTTCTTAGCTTAGTGAGCGCAACAGAAGAACCTAAACAAATTTAAATTAAAATATTGAAATCTATTCCTACAACTGCTTGCAAAATAATCATCCACGTCGCCAGTGTTACTCGCTCTGCGTTAGTAGCTCTCCGTTCTGACCCAGGCTTTGCAGGAGGGTCTCACACAGAAGTGGGCATTAACCAGGAATGGTTTCTAAAGAACATCACTGTGTTTAATGCCACACGACCGTTTTCGCATGGCCTCTCCGGCGCCAGAATCCCACCGCACGCAAGCCTTGCGCTCTCCATCCTCACGCTGTATGTTTCTGCCCTCGTTCTGACTGAGGATTTAGCTCCTTGTTGTCAGAGGATGAATGTTTTTATTCTGTTTGCTCCCAGGCCAGTATCAAAAGCTCCCAGTACATGGGTTAACCAGATGATCCTTTAATACACAAAGGACCCCCAAACAGCTTAACCTTAACCCATCCGTAAAGATTCCACCCAGCCTGCTAATGCTGTCCTGAATCGTGTTCTCTATTATTACATCTGAAATCCGTTAAAATTTCACACAATTTCCTGCACAGCAGTGTATATAATAGTGCTGGGAGCCAATATGTTTCTATAATTGGGCCTGTAGTGGGGCAGAGTCCAAAGCAATTAATCCAGCCTCCTTCCTTGTTTGCGCCCATATAAAGCTGACAGGGTAGAGAGTAATTGGAAGTGAGCGGCCTCTATCCCCTACTTTAAATTAATATTTTCCTGTTCTGATTTAATTTCACCCGGTAACAGTGACACAAAGACACGCCATGTCAAGCACTAAGTAATCTGCAGCAGCTGCCTTAGGAGGAAACTTTTATTCATCAGTAATATACTGACCTGTATATCACTCCACGTACAGTACACAATATTCCTGTCAACCAGACAGCTGCATTTAACTCTGTATAATCAGCAGAGGCAGGAGGAAGAAAAAACTACATATAGCATACACATAGTCCTATATATATATGCATATGTGTGTGTGTGCATGGAAGATACACACCAGACACAGGAATTTAATTAATCATGAAAAAAATCCAGCTTTCCAAAAGGGGGAAAAAAAAAAATTAAATGGCAAATATAAAAAACATGCTAATCAGCAGAGCCGAGAATCCATGCAAATGAAAAGCCAGAAGTAATGGCCAAAACACCCAGGCCATTAAATCAAATCACTGAGAAAATAATGGCTAAACTCTCTCTTACTTGTAACACTCAATTTATGTAGTCAATATGGCTCTGAATGAATGAGCGAAGGTACTAAGAGCACAAATCTAAATTCAATATACATATCTTAGAAAAATCCCCAGCGCAGGCGCTCTCACGCTGACAAGCCACATAAAGCAGACATTGCTATTGCGTGCGGCATGGAAGCAAGAAGAAAACGGGCTTCATTTAAGAAGATGCCCTGTTTATAGCAGACAAAAATATCTAAATAGATAGAGATTATCATAACAAGTCCACAGCCACCTAGGGATTTACAGGAGTCTGTGGCAAGCTGGGACCAGTCAGGGCTTGGGAGGAAGAGAACACAGATCCTTCTCCTCACACACACAAGTTGTTGTTCCTTGAGTAAACCCACGATCACCCTCAGCCGTGAGCTGCACAAGGTCTAGGACACAGGTAAACACATCTTCCAGTCTAGTGGAAAAAACACAAGAGCTGTTTGCACTTTAATATATGGTATATTCATATACAAAAGCTAAAAAGAATGCAATGTACTTTTTATACCTAGACAGACTGCTCAGACGTGGACCAGAAGCAGGACCTCACACACCTGAAGTGGCATTATGTGATGACAACAAGGTTTTTATTTTCCAAATAAATAGGGGTGCTCAGTATCACCTCCCAGATTTTCTTTTCAAACTCACGGAGAAAAGTTTTCAGGGGAATCTGAAGGTAACAGATTCTTTCTATCCAGTTTACATTTAAACTGAGGGGCAGAGAAGGGAGTGGCACACCAGACAGCACCATGATGGCCACAGACACAGGTTCCCGGACCAAAGGCCCATTGGCCCAAAGAATAACAACGCTGACTGTTAATTCTCAGCCCAGCCTGCTCTCTGTGTGCCTGGGAATAGAAAGGAGCCCCAGAGGACACGTCCATAAGATGAAAGACCTTGTGCCTTCAGCCCACATGAATTCAAACACCCCAAACTGGAGACCATCGATCACAAATCGATGTTTGATACACGGCCAGAAGCAGAGACATCCAAGTTTATCAGTGATACAGAAGGAGCTGCCTGAGATTTACTTACAGCAAAGTGTGGTCTCAGGAGACTGAGGGACACGGCAGCTTAGCCCTCTGTGGGATCAGCAGCTTATTTCCAGTTGCTTAAATTTTCTCTCTCTCTCTTGTTCTTGAGTCCATTGGATTTTCTTCCTACTCACTAGTATTACATTTTCATTTAAAGGCAATATGCTTGGGCCAGAGATGGTCACCAGTACTGGGAGCTAGGAATAGAGCTGACACAGGGCCCTACCTCTAGGGATTGCCCCACATTAGATCACAGCTAAGCTGCCAGATCACTCTATAGCACCCATCACACCCCCCTGAGACCCCATCTGTCCCCTCCGGGAGCTGAGGCCATCGGACATCGCTACCAGCCATCGGGGTGTATTCACAGCTCCTGCCCTTACGTGTGACTTCACTCTCAGAGACACCCCCAGCCCCATGGCCAACCACCTCCCCAAGAACCCGCAACACTTCCCCCCCCAGCCACGTTCCTGAGAGGCAGGATTACCTTAGCACAGCTTCCACCGAAACCCCTATAATCCCCAAGCCATCAACTTCATTAAATCCTGCCAAGTCCAAGCATTTGACCCACAGCTGAAGACACCTGAAGCTCTTTGTACCCAAAACCTGTGCCCACGCCAGCAGCAAGGTGTTCATTTTGCAGGAGCAAGGAGGTTTGGTTCTGGACCTGGTTAGTTCTCTTACAGCCTATTTCTTACTGCTGCTGCCATCACCTGCCAAATCCATTTACACCATATGAGATTTCTAAATCCGATATTGGTTTTTTAACCCATGTGAAGAAAGCTTTTTCCAAGTAATGCTTAAACACAACAGCACGGGTCCCACCGTGGTTCTGCATCATACGAGACTCGAGCAAAATAGAAGCGAGCTAGTTACTTCAGGGCAGGTTTTCTTCTTGAAGAACAAAGTCACAACCGAATGAGCTGCAGCATCCTCCTCCAGCATCCTGCCTGCAAGAGCAAGCCAGGTCGGGTATGTTGGGAGAGCTGCAACAGCACTGCAAGATACAGAGCTGAGCTTCTCCAGCCAGGACAGGAACCCTCCTGGTCCACCACCACAACCTGCAGCATCAGAGTCCTTTTTATTTCAGTAAAAACATGCCATGGCAATACCAGCAATACATCTAACTACACACAGCCCTGCTCTTATTCAGCAGTTTGTCTCAAGGCTACTCTGAAATAATCCTTGCCTTTTTACCTTTTTCTTCCTTAATTTTTTTTTAATTCTGCTGTCTGAAATAGTAAATAGGAAGCAAATAGACCCCACCAATTCTACTCATTATTTCCATTGATTTTAAGTCCAGACAGGGCTATTATGATCACGTTACAAATTGTCTGTTGGTGGAAAGGAAAGCCTAAAAACCATGGGAAGTTAGCCGTTCCTGCCCCAAAGTGCTGGGCAGCATTCTAACCAGCCGTCATCCCTCACTCCCGAGGTGGCCGCAGTTTGTGGCAGAACAAATGATCCCTTTGTGCAGGTTTGCATAAATGTTTGTCAAGTGTCTCGGGCTTCTCTCACAACGTTGGCTGTTAAGGAACAGAAGTAAAATTCCCCAGAGCAGAAGTGCGTGTGGGGAGTTATCCACTTCGGCTAAAAATCCTCGTCAATATATATATATATATATATATATTTTGTTAATAAGCTAAGTAAATTACTTCATAGAATTTTTAAAGGAATACGAATTCAACCCAAGAGGCTTATTGTTTAATTTAAGTGGTATTAAGGCTTAAAGAAAGCAAGCAATATACAAAATTTAATTTATCATACTACAGGTTTTCTCCGTGTGGGTTGAATGCATGTTTTCCTTTTTCTAGGAGTCAGTGATGCAAAACAGTTGATTAGTTGATTAGTTGTGGTATTGTCCCTCTTTACATGTATAAGATTTGCCCTCTTCCTTTGATAATGTTTTTCATAAGAAGAAAAATGTGTCTGTAACATCCNGCAAGCGACAGCCTGGCTCAAGAGCTGAGATGTTCGCCAATAATGATTTATATGCATGCTTCTCCCCTCCCCCAGCTCTTCTTGCCCCCCCTCCCCAGCACCACCACGGGTCCCCATATGCTGTGTCGCAGCAGCTTTGGCTCTCCCGTGCCTGGGCTGCAGCTGGGTGCCGCAGACACGGACCCGAGCACCGGCCGATCCTCGGGTCCACCATACCCAACACCATCCCCATTGCCTCTTCTGCAGAAGGCCAGAGGACCAGTAACATCCCCTTTCACCCCCCCCCTCACCAGCTGCCCATATCCCCAGGCTCTCGTGACAATCTATTCAGCTCCAGATGAGCACGGGGAAGGTTCGATTTTCAGCTACGTGCAGAAGGTGCCTATTTATCTTGGGGCACCCATTCTGTCAAGCTTGGCCAGGGCAGGGAGGGTGGCTCCAGGAGAGAGCCTGTGCACTGCCACGCGTAGGCAGACTTGGGCCAGAAGATGCTAAAGTGACAAGTGCCCAGGGCTCTAAGGAAGGACAGCACTGAGATACTCTTAAGTGAAAACTTAGAAGACCCTTGGTTGTTTTTTTTTTATTTAAACCCCTTTTCTGAAGGCTAACCCAAAATCTTAAGGATGTGGTTACCCTCCGTCATGTGGCAAAACATCCTTAAAATACGATTATTCTGGGTTAGGAGGGTGGAGGACAGGCATAACTGGTAACTTGGAAGCTGCCTGTATAACTTAAGGAAGCAGTAACATGCAGAGATAGCACTGGGTTCCGCTTCATTTAATATGCTAATCGGGTTGGTGGTTCTCCACCAAGGGAAGGCCAGAGAAGAGTATTTGAAGACAGAAAAAGCAGGTGCAGCTTGTTGTTAAAAGTCCTGTTTACAGAAAGGACGAACAGCATCATCTAAACACCTGGATGAGTTTATCAAGATGCCTTTACTATTCTCTTCTCATTTCAATAGAGAATCAGCAGCAGCCCTGCTCCATTCAGGGCTCCTCACATAATGCTCCAGGAGGGGCAGGGAGGAAGCTCTTGTTGCTCTTTTAATCACAATCCTTCAGTCTCAAAGCCACATCCACCTTTCCATCCTAATTTTATCACGTTTATTAAGACGTACAGCAGAATGTATGATTAACAACTCACTCTCACTTTTCCTGAGCTCTAGCAGAAGCTGCAAGAAGATACCTTTTGAGTCACCACAAACCAACAAGGAATGCCAGAAGCTTTACAGCCCAACCTGTTCCATTACTCCAGTTGATAAAGTAAATAAGTTGGGTTTTTTCCTACAGCAGAAATAGCCTGCTTTATGATATACATTAGGCAACAGAGGGAAGAAGAGGGGGAGTAATCCTTTGGAGTTGCTGAACACAAATAAACAAGTTCATCTCGAGAGGACAGTTGCTCTTGTCCTTCGCGGCAAACGCTGCAGTGACTGGTACTGTCAAGGCTCTAGTCATCACATCAGAAATGCTCAGCTTTAGGGACCGGTTGGGGGAAATGACAGGTGTGATGAAGCATCACCTCCCTCCCCTCCATCTGACAAGCCTGAAAACTACTGCAAAAACTACTGAAGTACTGCACGGAGCAAGACAACCAGAAGCAGCTCTAACTCCTGCTCAGCTATTTTACAGAAGCCACCCCTGGAGATAAAGGGTGGGTTATTGCCCACCCCCATAGTTTTGCACCCACAGAATTGCCTGCAGGCAGCAGGAGAAGCTTGTGAGCAACTTGTCCATCCCCTTGAGTGCTGGGCTCACTCCTTGTGTGTATTCTGGGCTGTTTGTCCTTTGTTCCTTGAAGTGGGAAAGCAAATTATCCAGGTACAAGAAGTCCCTAAAGCTTGGCTGCTTATCATTAACTTCTTGAGATTAATACTATTCCCTCTCCCTGATATTTAGCAGGAGTGCTAAAACATTTCATCGGAATAACACCATACTAAGACAGTACAGGCTCCACAACTGGCATATTCTCCCTTTTTAACTCAGCAAATGGTGCAGGAACTCACAGCACTGTATTAACACCAGCATGAATTTGCCTGTATCAGTGGTTTAAAAACAAAA
Organism: Pedionomus torquatus; assembly: GCA_013398155.1. Classification (NCBI taxonomy): domain Eukaryota; kingdom Metazoa; phylum Chordata; class Aves; order Charadriiformes; family Pedionomidae; genus Pedionomus; species Pedionomus torquatus. The sequence goes on along the minus strand of VZRU01009363.1, from coordinate 59,647 downwards.
AAAAAAAAGGGGTATTTCAGACACTCTGTATGGTGTCTATAAACAGCCAAATTCCTGCCTGGTGCATCGGAACAGAAGTCAAAGCTCACTTGGAACAACAGTACTAATTTGACAGAGCAGGGGAAACCAGACATAACTCACACACTCAGCCCTGTGCTTCCTGAGAAAATAATTTTAAAAGCTAAAAACATGAAAAAAATGATGCTTTAAAGTGGGTGTATAAATATTAGAAATTGTGCCTTCTGGTTTTTCACCATCCTGTATTTTTATGGATCACGTTTGTAAGATTTTTTTCTCCCTCACAACACAGACCTGGAATTTCATTTTAAAAAAATCAAGCTGAGATCCACCCCTAGCTTGTTCACTGCCTGGCTCTACATCTTCGAGTTAAACATTGCTTGGTCCTCCTATAAATACACGTACTTAGAAGGTTGAAAATTAAGTATTCAGCACTAGCTCTTCAGCAAGTCTCCAGTAAACAGAGGGAAAGTTTAAGTTGGAATTATGCCACTTGGTTAATAACAAGCAGTTATGATGAGATGATTCAATAGCTTGGGTGAAATGAAGGTCCCAGTGATAGTATTTCATCCTTTTATTTACATATGTCATGTTCACACACACACGCACAGTGTTTGCCGATTATCTCAGAGAAGCAAGGTTTGAGTTCCAGCTTCTCTCGCTCTCCCTCCTCCAGTATAAACACCCTCCTTGTAAATTAAGAGTACATCAGCTAGGAAAGCACTCCGAGACACCCAAGGGTGCTGGTGTTCTTATTTGCGGAGGAATTCTATGAAAAGCAGCACTGGAACACAGCTTCCTCTACAACAGGAACACGCAGAAATTACACATTTTTAGTACTTTCCTTAGCTGTTGACAGAACAGTTGACAGGCACTTCCTACCAGCATGAAGCTGAGTCTAACAGAAGTAATTAGCCACCAGCTTTTAAAATTTATATTCTCTTTCTGAAGAGAGACAACTGATTTCTTTATTTTTAAAATTAGGCTGATTAGTCATGGTACTTTAACGAAGCTTAAGCCCCATAGGTGGTTTTGCACAGCCATAGAAACCAAAAGCAAGTTCCACTATAGAATCATAGAATAAGTAGTGTTAGAAGGAACCTTAAAGATCATCCAGTTCCAACCCCCCTGCCCTGGGCAGGGACACCTCCCACCAGCCCAGGTTGCTCCAAGCCCCATCCAGCCTGGCCTTGAACCCCTCCAGGGATGGGGCAGCCACAGCTTCTCGGGGCAACCTGGGCCAGGGACTCACCACCCTCACAGCAAAGAATTTCTTCCTAATATCCTAATATGTTTTCTCTCCAGCTGAATTCAGATTCCAGAAGTGGAACCCAAAGGGAAGAGGGGACCTGGTGCAAAGTTTAGCAGTGGGAAATAGCAAGATGCAGCCTGCTCTCAGAAGGGGGAGAAAAAGAATGGAGTTCAATGGAGAAAGATGCATGAGATGGTGAAAGGAGGATTAGACTCTTGCATTTCACAACAAGAGCTGCTTTACAACTAAATACTCCTCCTGCTCCATCTGTGGCTCACTCATTCCTCCATGATGTTGAGCTGTAACTTGCCCAGCAAGGAGCTCAGGTACTTCACAACCAGTTGTGACTCCTCACGAGGGAAGGCAGAACTGGGCCAGCAGACCGCAAGCACCTGCACAGAAATAACTTCCACAGAAGAAGTTATAGCCCTACTTCCATCACCTTTGAATTTTGCCCAGGAATTACTGGATAGAGTCCTTAAGACCCGCTATCTTATTTACAAGCCATTTTTTAGAAAGACAAAAAGACCTGCCTGGACAACCTAATTACATTTTGGTTAGCATAAGTTAGCTATTTTGGTACAGCCACATTAAACAGAAAATAGGGTTTTCTTCCCCACAAAAAAAAAAAAAAAGCAGACGCTGCTTGGAACTGCACTTTTATTATATGGGGGGGAAAACCAGCTCAAATATTGAGATTTAAGGGGAAAAAAATAATCATGAGTTTATGTTCACAGGTTCCTGTGAATATTTTCAGCATATTTCACCATATCATTGCGTGGTGGGCTCTGTTCATGCTGCCAGAATGGATGTTCCATCATTTCTATAGTGGGCCTGTGTGACATTCATTAAGTGCAGCTACAAAGGGAGAGGGTTAAACAGCGCGGCCTCTTTTCTCTGATTTGGTCATACATCAGCAAGCGCTCCAGGTTAAATGCCCAGAATACCGCAGCAGATGGATAGGGAGAAGGAGAGCAGCAGATACTTCACCCCACACTACTTAACCCAGGGAAATGAGTCTCGGAGTCGGTGTCATGGTAAAATATGGAAGCTCACTCAGATAATGTGCAGTTGAAAATTTTTTTCCCAAGCCTTTACAACTGACTGTACGTTAAGATACCACATACCCCCTTCCGCAAACTGCCAGCTCACTCCAGCGATAGGAGCTATTTTGGTGTGCAATTTATCTGTATTGACTATCAAATAAGAATTTTAACCCATAGTGCAATCAGCGCTACAAGCCCAAAACATTTCTTCTTCACCTCTAATTTCACCCCAGGAGAAACTGCGCACTGGGAAGTTTATTTTTTTTCCTTACCCAAAAGTCCTTATGAAATAGTCAGAGCGGACACTCAGTACTTTAAAGATACCACCCTGATGTGCTGTATCAGGGTCTGGAAAAACAGGTACACACTCACTCATTCTTCAGGAAGGCTTGAGGGCACCTGGGTCCCCCAGTGCCAGGCGCTGCACCAAGTGGGGAACCTGCCCTGTCCCCTGGAAGCGTCACATCCCACCTGAGATTACAGCAGATGAAAAACATGAGGCAGTAACACAGAGTACTTTCAGGCATTGATTTTTATTTCAACATCTGTTTTTAATCATCAGTAATTTGATAGGTAAAGGTTAAGTCACATTTTAGATTGCCCAGTGTTCCAATAGACTGGGTTAGTCCTGCTCCACAACTGTGTTTCTAAGCCCTTCTGGAAGAACCCAACGCCGGAGTCTTTGGGGAAACGTCCTATTTAAAGTCCTATCACCAAAATGCTACCCTTGTGGCATTTTTACAATGTATTTGCAAGGCAGGCAGCCAACAGAGAGACAAGAGCCCTACAGGTCAGGGTCCCAAAGAAAGAGATCACTTGAAACACGTGTTCACCCAGTATTAAGCACATAGACTTGCACATCCCAGAATCAACAGCAAATAAGCTGCCATCACCGAGTAAGCCAACACACACTTACTGAAAAAAAGCCTTATTTCAGAGATTGTGAGACTCAGAAAAGGAGATCAGAGCTGTGTCCTCACGCAGCTTAATAACAGTTAAAGAACTGACATGGTGCACACACCACACAGCATCAGTCCCCACACACAGAGGTCCCATCTGCGTTTTATTAAGTAATGACTGAGGTGGTTTCATTCTTCCATAAAGCTAAGTCTAAACTTTTACTATCCTGGTTCCCAGGTAGAGAGGAGTAGGGTAAGGGTGAAGACATCACTAAGACTCCAAGAACAAAGCACTTGGTACCATCTGCTTTAGTTTATCCTGTGCCCCACAAGAAAAAAATTAAAGTCAGAATCCAACAAGTCAATGGAAATGAAGACACAGTCAACACCCGTAAGTACGTAGTACATGAGCAAACATGCACACCTGATCACAAGGCTACACCAATAACTCACATTCTGACATGGAGAAGTAACAATTGAGTTGTAACCATAGCCCTTCCTTTCCCTTTACAATCATAATGAAAAATCCAGAGCCCTGCAACATCTATTGTGTTTTTTAATATCTCAGAAATAATTGCTAATCAAAGCTTCATGCAGCGGGGCCAGTAGGAAGTGGATACATGTCCTCAACACAAAATTTTCATGTGAGCTGAAGGAGTGGGAAGATGCAGGGACACCTAATTTCCACCTTGTGATCCAACTCCATCTGATGAAAAAGATTGCCCAGCAGTCAAAAATCAAAGTCACACTGTCCTGGTGAGAGCCGGAACGGTGACAGGTCCTAGCATGCCGGGAGAGCAGGCATGCAAGCAAGTGAAAATTTGGTCTCCACTAGGTGTGGAAAGTCAATGTTATTTGTTTTTAAAGTTATTTTAGAAAGCATGTAGTTTTTGTTCTCTTATCAAGACTGATTCAATGCACAGGGGTTCTACTATCTTATTAACCTTAACCAAGTCTTTTTCATTATTTTTTTTTTTTTTAAATTATTACTGTTCATTAATGACAACTCCATCACAAGAAATTCAGTCAGTTTTCCGGAATCTGTGGTGGTTCACGATTTGTTCCTTTTTGGCAGATGAAAGAAATTTACACAGAAAAAAAAATAGTTTAGTGACAACTCCTTAATCACCAAAATATTTAACATCTAAAAGAATTTGTAAAGCAGAGCAATGCAATACACAATTAACACCTTGCCTTGCTAATTAGGTAACTCCTTGCTAATGAGGCAGGAATAAGCTGAGCAGCAGTCACAGAATAGGAAAGCAAGGTCTTCCCAGGCAGTTTGCTCCTTCTGTCAAAACAACTAGTAACACTTCTCCTTCCCAACCAGCTTTTTTCCCCCTGAAGAAGAGACACCGGGGAAGTGCTGAACACAACATTAGCAGAGACAGGCTGTTGTGCTCCCTGCCCTACGTCTTGCTTAGTGGCATCCCAGGAACACCGGGCAGCGCGACTTCTCAGCCCCAGGGTAGCTCCCGACTCCAAATAAGCCTTGCAGACCCCTAGAGACCTCGCTCCCATCCCTGCCCTTGCTGGCACAAGTCTGCAGGCAGACACAGGGACTGGTTTTATAACAGAACTCAGACACAAGCACCTTCATAATCCAGCCCTTTGCTCATCCCACAAGGGCATCTTCATAGAATCATAGAATGGTTAGAGTTGGAAAGGACCTTGAAGATCATCGTGTTCCAACCCCCCTGCCCTGGGCAGGGACACCTCCCACTAGACCAGGTTGCTCAAAGCCCTATCAAGCCTGGCCTTAAATACTTCCAGGGATGGGGCAGCCACAACCTCCCTGGGCTGCCTGTTCCAGTGCCTCACCACCCTCACAGCAAAGAATTTTTTCCTAATATCCAATCTAAATCTCCCCTCTTCCAGTTTAAAACCATTCCCCCTTGTCCTATCACTACGCTTCCTGACCAAGAGTCCCTCTCCAGCTCTCCTGGAGCTCCCTTCAGATCCTGGAAGGCTGCTCCAACGTCTCCCCGGAGCCTTCTCTTCTCCAGGCTGAACAGCCCCAGCTCTCTCAGTCTGTCTTTGTAGGAGAGGTGCTCCATCCCTCTAATCATCTTGGTGGCCCTCCGTTGGACCCGTTCTAACAGTTCTATATCCTTTCTCTCTTGAGGACTCCCAGGGGAAGATTTAAGCCATATGTGTCCAGCAAGTACATGATGGCATGTACAATGCACAAGATGACTACAGGAGTGGCAAAGCCATGTAACGGGAAAGGTAACACACCTGGAGAGGAGAAAGTTCAAGCACACACAAGTTCTGGTCACTCCTGTGTTGGGGTTCAGTCTTAGAAGCTGCTTCCTTTGCTCCCGATTCCTCTCCCAGCACACGGAGAGGGACACGGAGCCTCCCACAGAAACAAGCAAGCTGCCCCAAACTCCTCTCCCACCTCCATTCAGTCCTTGGTGATTATTACTAGCTAATTACACTGCAACAACACAGAAGCTCCAAATACTAAGAGGCACTCCAGGGAAAAAAGAAACACGTATGTCTCTCCCTCCCTCAAACCGGGAGCATCAATATAAAGACAAGAAAAGGCTCTAAATATCAAGCATTTCCATGCTTTTTTGTCCAAGCACCTTCCTTTCTTCTAGTAAGATTTCTGCACTTCTCCACTCAGTCTCCCTACCACTACAACTGTAACCTTCCTACTGTCATGTCTGAGTGAACCATTAATACATCGAGCATGAACTACAGCTGCTCTGCTTAGAGGAGCAGTTTCAGAGCACAGGAACAATTCTCATCAGTGCTTAAAAGCATCTTACATTCAGAAGAGCTGATTTCAAGTCAATATTCAGTCTCTTGGAAATAATTGTGACATGCGATGGTGACAGTTGGTTGTTTCTTAATGAAACAGATTTGGAAAATTTAGATAAGCTTTACTTAAGCCTGCTCTTTAAAAATAAAGAAACAAAATAGATATATGCAAGCCTGAGTAGTAGGGGTACAAGTGAAACGCAGCCAAAGTCAACCACTCAAGCTACAAGAAAGAGCAAGGTTCCTCACTGCCACTGACAACTGCAATTTTAACAAGTTTTGTAGCATTTAACTCTCATACATATATTTTCCTGCCAAGGCTGTAAATCTTATCTTGCTATTTAAGCTGGAGATAATTCCAGGACTGAAGTGATTGTGCAAAAAAAATAACACTTTAAGACAGAAGTGCCGGCACAACTTCTCTTTATGAAAGGTGCTGCTAACAATAAAATTGAAGTGAGCAAGGGCTGGAGCTGGACCATTTGTGCCTTCTACTGCCAATACCATGTTTGTGTCAAGGTAACATATTTCCATGGAGTACCCAATACAAAATCAATAAAATCAACCTTCAGTGGTGTTGAACTTTGCATTGTGTAACGACAATAGCTCAAATTGAATTTTAATTCTTTTAATTATAATGGCGCTCAGAGGCCACATCACAAGAGGATTTTGTTCATCAAGGAAAAGGAAGTCACAACAGCATCTGGCCAAAGATGTCAACAGTAAGATATTTGCACAAGCATATAGAGGTATTCTGGGCTTTATCCTTGACAGAGTAGCCAAAACCCAACTGTCTCTCAGATAAAGGCAAGGCTGCTCTTTCTTTTCTAGGGGTTTTTTACAAATAATAGCTGGTTTTTATAAAGAAAAAAGATAAACCCTTTAACTCCATTTATACCACCCCCTTAAAAAGAAAAAAAAAAAAAAAAAAAAGGAAAGAAAAGGGAGGGAAGGGAAAGGTTAGGGGATTAAACTTTGCAGATGCTTTGCACATCCTGGCTAAAGCTCTGGAAAGACCATCTCAACCTTTGATCCCTTTGGGGAAAGAAGCAGTTATTTGAGCAGGCTTTTGGGGAACACATGCTGTGGACATCTGTGTCAGCAGACCCTAATCAAGGCAGACCCATAGCGCTGGACCAATTTGTGTTCCAGGATTCAGACAAGAATATGAAATTCCTGATGGGATAACTAGCTACCTGTAGGGGCATGGATGAGTTTCCTGGATAGATTGTGAATGAGTGACAGTTTAATCCAGGTTTTTTCCATGCCTCTTTATAGGTGTGTTGGTTTTTTTTCTTCTTTAAATCTAGGAGTCTTTTAAAGAGATAGATGTTCAGAGCGCTCCCCAGAAGTTTACTCGCTTCAGGAGGAAAATGACTATTTGGTTCTCTGTAGTTCCATCTCCCCCCATTCCTAATTTGAAGTAACAAGAGTTAAAAAAACAAAACCAAAAGAGTCTCTATAAGTTTCACAGCATTTTGCATCCAAGGAAGATTGATACAGAGAACTCTATAATTTAGATCGCACATAACCCAAACTAGAAATCTGAGGGGAAAAAAAAAACGCTGCACACTCCTCCCCTTGCACTTCTTGAAGCCTTACAAAATCTGGTAACCGGAGCAAAACTGGAAAAGAATTTGCCATTCATTAGATCTGGCCCTACAGATATCTAGCATGATTCCGAGTTCTCAAAATCCCAGACGACAAGACACAACAAGGCTTCAGGACTTGAGCAAGGCATCCAGTCTTTTACAATGGCACAAATTATGAGCAAAGCCATCAAATTAAATGGGCAAAGCCACTAACTCATTCACCAACCAGCTGGCTTCAAGCGTGGCTCACCTTCACTACTGCAAATGGTCTCACCCTGATCCAACAGGGTGAGATCTGTTCTTATTTCAGCACACATGGCAAAAATCCCCAGCCAGAGCAAAGCCTGTGCTCCAGCCTCCAGGCCAAGGATTTGCAGCTCAATTCAACATTCAATAGTGACAAAAATTGATGTGTCTTTTCCTCTTTGTCCCTTTTATTGAGCGTTATGTGAAAGTATCACAGAGAAACTTTCTGTCTTGCCCCTAATCCACTTTTAAAAGTGTGGAGTAGGCAACAGCACAAAGCTCACCATCTCCAAGACAGACATAAGTAGCAGCCAAGTCTAAAAGCAGAAGACAACTCATATTGGTTGGGACAGAGCAGCATAACAAGGAGTCCCCATGGCAGACAAAGCAGAAGCAGCTCTTCTGTCAGTACTAATTCCAAGCTCCAACTAGAAAGTCAACTCGGAAAACGCGAATAACTTCGCAGAAGCCCCACAGTCTGCCTCCACTCAGCCTCTCACTACAATGAGATCTTTTCAGCTGGGCCACAGAAGGGCTTAGTAAATAATTTATCTGAGAGCAGAGCCCCATTAACAAAGCATATCACACCTTTGCACACATGAGTGGTCCAACACAAGGTCAAAAACAGGAAAGCAGATCATAGGGATAAAAAACAAAAAAAAGATAAAAATAAGAAAAAAAAAAAAAAAACCCACAAAAAACAAAAAGCCCCACAGTTGACCACAATACATCCTTGGCTTTCTTCGGTCTATCTCTTATTCTCCAAATTACCCCCCCTAAAAAAAAAGACAGGGAAGTCCAGCTGTTTCAACAGCACAGATTTAACATGGGCTTTGGCATAAGGATAAATTTTGCCCTGAATTAACAAGAGCAACAGTAACTGGAGTCTTTGAGAGGCACTGTCAATATTTGCTCCACTTGTCATTGACAGAAAGCACAAATCCTGCAGCCTGAGTTTCAGTGCATTTCAAACACCCTCCTCTGGAAGCACTAGAGCAGGCTCTGATCAGGGTGCTAATGCAATTTGCACCCACGAGAGACCTGCCCAGGCAGGAACCCCCCATGGGTAGGAAGAGAAGGGGGAAAAAAAAATTCCACAGTGATCGTGTGAAGTGTCATGACTAAAGTGACACCAGGTAGTAGAAGCATCTATTCTACACTAGACATAAATGCCTCGTAAGGACGAGTATTCTCCTGAGAGCATCTCTCTGGTATGAGAAACATTTAGCATCTTGCCAGTTACAGCATTACTCAAACCTTCATAAAAAATAATCTACAATGGTTTAGGTTAATTTATTTCCCCCTCCCCACTTCTGCCTGAGACACTAGCACTGACAGGGAGTTCCCAGAATCCACGCTTCTAAAAACAGTCATAACACACTCATGATATTTTCTATGAGCTACGTTTCTCAGAGTATGCCACTGGATTTTGAAAGTCTTTTCCCTATCACTTTCTCTCCTGATGGGCCACCAGGTACAGACAGCACTATTTCCTCAGCGCTACTGAATTTGTCCCCTCATCCCCCTTTAGCAGGAAATAACTGTTGAAAACTTTTCTGGCAGGATATAATACCAGAGGTGTGACTTAAGGTTGCCAAGATCACGAGCAGGTGGCAGCCTACTCGTCTTGCAGGGAAATTACTTCTCTGATTTAGTAAATTCACACAGCAAATTGAATGAACTGTGTCCATGTTAGAAGTCCAACATGGGTCACCATCTCAATTACTCTCCTCAGTCACTGAGCCACGCGCATGTCTTGGCTGTAGGGTGGGGAAAAAAAGAACCAGGCAAGTCACCACCCTGCCATCGAGATGATGATTTGAAAGGAGAACAAGCACAAAACTTGACAGGGAGCAGCTTAATCATCCATCATTCTCCAGCCTGGTGGCAGTGGTCTTTCTATGGACTTAGTGAGGTACCACAGAAGGAATCTGGAGTACACAGCACTAGGTGTCTGCATCTTCACAGATGTATTTCTTGACTCCACTGCCACTTGGTTTCTCTCCCACATATAAATTCACATCTGCGTAACTTCATTATTTTCAAGGCAACCTGTGTGGCCCTCCAGAGAGCCATCAGGTTCCTTTGGTCCCTAAAGCCAGTGTTTAAATACAGCCTGGAGCCATTCTAGAAAGCCCACACAGCCTCAGGAGAGCTGGTACTGGAGCCCCAGTGGGGATCGAGCTCCAGCTGTGTGACACACTCCAACACAGATGCGGGGATAGGTTTGTGATGCAGCCACAGCCCCACATGGACCACCTGAGCTGGCTGGACTACCAGTGGTGGCTAGAGACCTTTTTCCAGCTGCAGGCACTTCTCCCTTCAGCAGCCCTGCTGATTTCCATCACACATCCCCTCACACTGACATCTAGAACAAAGCTGAACCACTGCACGCTCCTCTGCTATTACTGTATTTAACACACCGAGCTATTGCAGGAAGCTGTCCCAGCCAGACAAGGAATTTGCAGTCTGGGGACCATCCGTCCTCAGAAACACCACTTGAACCCCAGATGAGAAGTCCCATTTCGTTAGAGCAATCCAGCTGCACCTAATTCAAACAGCAATGAGCTCGCTGTCTGCTTTCTTACATTATTTCTTCCTGAATCCTTCTGCTCCACTCTACATCAAGGAAAAAAAAAATAAAAAATCATTTCTTTCCTCCAGAGCTAATTCCCACACACTGCAATGAGAGAAATGCAATGTTCTGAGCAATATAAGCTGGAAAGTGGAATTATTTTCTGCACCATTCAGATGGAAATGAAGCCTAGCCTCAATTCTGCCACCCACCTGGAGCCATGGTACGATCCTATAGATCTTTGGATCAATACCGCATCATAGCTACAAAACTAGAAGGGGGGAAAAAGAAGGGGCACAAAACCAAGGAGTGTAAATTTTAACTAAATTAGTTCTGTAAGGGCTCCCCCCTTCACTGTCCCTTTTGGGTAAAAGCTACAGCAGTCAGCTGGGGGACAGAGAAGCACGGAAGAGCATTTTGCTTCTTCTAAAAATAGCTGGTGTTTATTCTGAAGGCTATTATCCCTCACCCCAAATAAACACACAAGATTATGCTGCGTGCTTTCTGTTCTGTTCTATGTGTGGCAAGAACAAGAGAGAGCACAACACACCCTATAGTATTTCTTAGCGATTCTCTAAATCGCAGCATCTCCATGGGGGGAGTGGTTTGAACCGCCTCCCTAGTTGTCATCTACCCAGGCACTTTGTCACAGGCTACCAGATGAGTTTCTGCCCACACAGTAAAGAGATGAAGAACGACAGGGTTTTGTGTTTATTTGCTCATAATTTAGGGCTACCTTACATCACAGCACGTAGCTGAACACAACGTCGGCGAGCAAAGCTAATACTCAGGGCTGTTTCCCCAGCTGCGCAATTCTCCTGCTCTCCAGGGACATCGCATTTGTGTCTGAGGGACAGTTATTTCACAGAGTCCAGTACACAGGCTCCAGAGAAGCATTTCTCAGAAGCCACCCGAGTGATAAAGGCAAATAAAATGGGGTTTTGCATATTTATTTTGAATTCTCAGGGGCTCTCCACTTGAGAGGCTCACCTTGTTCCTCTTCTCCAGAGGAGACTCTGGCCCCTACCCTAGAGGTGGCCCAGAGAGAACCCACTGTACTGCAGAAGGGCCCCACAGCTCTAGATGCAACCCTAGAAGGCAGAGAAGATGCAGCAAGACATCAGCACCCTACAGCTCCCTTTAGCAGCTGAATTCTACCAAGCAAAAATTCAGAAAGCCAAACACAGCTCTACAACAACACTACACGTACCAGCAACGCCTTCACCCACCACTTCCACACCCCAGCACCAAAGAAAAGAGCAGGAACGCCTTACCTTCCCCAGCAGATGAGCCACACGGTCCTCACGTCGACAGCCTCGGGGCCCAAGCAGCAGCTCTGTATGCACTTCCCAAGGCGGACACAAAGCAGGTAACATCCCAGTAGCCAGCAGCAGCCCACCACGGGAGCCACTCACCCTGCTGGAGGGGCGAAAGCCCCCTCTCCCAGCTCCTCACTTATCTCCCCAGGATCTTGCTAACCACCCCCAGCTGCAGGGCCCCATGATGGCAAGTGAAAACAGGTTTGCTGCAGCCTGGCCTCTCCACCCACCTGCCGGCCGGCCTCTCGTTTAGGGCTCATCTTCAGGGTTTGGACTGATGTATCAAAGGATAACTTGCTCCTGGTTCCCCATTGTCTCCAACTCACATCTGAAACCAGCAAGAGCTGGTATTTATTACCTTCCAAATCACTGTGTCCTCCTACAGGAGTGCAATTCATCAGTGCAGAGTTGCTTCCCTCTGTTTTTTGTTTAATCAGAAGTTTTACAAGATCTGATGCCCTCAGCTCCTGAAGTCCAGTGAATTCAGCTGCCTTTTGCCTTAAAAAATAAAAAGAAGTCCTTAATCCTCCTACCTGACAGCAAAAGCCAACAGATGAAGATCCCTAAGGTCTGCACTGCAGTTCAAAAGAGCCCATGAGATATTTTTTTTTAGCTTTCAGTATTTCCTGGGTTATTTCATGACTGTGAATGCCTACGAGAGTGTAACATTGAGCCCAAAACTTTTAACTGTTGTACCCAGGATGGCTGCTGCACATTCCACCTCTGAGCCCTGATCCCACAGTGAGAGCCCTGCAGACAGATCACCGTCTTAAATAGGGCACAGAAGTTCCTTCTCTGAGATTTCATTGCAGGTTCCTAATCAAGGACAATATTTATAACCCTAGGTTTATTTCTGTGGTGTCCCCAAACACTTCAGCTAATAGAGATGAACCTTCCAGTACCAGTTTATCTTTCCTCCTTTATGCCAGTATTTAATGCCTTCTTTCATCCACTTCAGTAATGAATCATCTGTTTCTGTATGATTAGGGTTATGAACAGCTCAGTACTTGTACAGTGGAACATTAGGGCAGGGATACAGATGCCCATAGGACAGAGATAAGGATTCATGAAAGAGTAGACTGGGCTGATTCGAGAGAAATGCATTTAAAAATGCATTAGTGAAGAGTAACATGATGAAAATATTTGATGAATATTTTAAGTGGCCAAATATTAAAAGTGTGTGTATATATATATATATTTGTGACTTGAAAAGCACTGGTTTTAACGTCCAACTGATCTTCAATATGCATCACTGATAGGATTGATCTGATTTTGGGGCATGAGTCTGCAAGGTGCTTAATCTGCTGGCCCAGGTTGAGAAAAGCTTTGAAACACTGATTTTTATAGCAGTTTTATTCATATGAGGGAAGTACAGGATACACTGAGCTGTTTTGTGGGGACAGTCTGTCGTCACCTGCATCTCCCAGCACTGAGCACTTCAGGTGAAGACAAAGACTGTAATACTGTAATACTGTAATCACTGTTTTACAGGGGAAAAAATGCAGAACACTGAAACTTTACCCATCGTCTCCCCATCTGTAGATGTAAAAGAGAAAGCAACGTTTTCAGAGACTCCTGGGAGGTTTATAATAGCCAGTGACCAACAACCAGGACTTTGTGGTATGTGTCCAAGGTCTTCAGTGACTCATGATTAGATAAATCCTCTATAAGATACACACAATGTTACTTGGGGGAAAAAAATGAGGAAAAAAAGTATCTGTATTGAAAAGCCAGAAACCAACAAAACTCCTTAAAAGGTCATTCATGGCCCATTGAAATAATTGTGAAACATTCAAATTGCGAACAAGGTGTTTTTATACTCCTATACACGGATACATGGAGGTGGATCAAGCTTTCTCTGAGATGACAACAATTTTACAGGAAATTCCAAAAAGTCTATGCAATGCTTAACACATCTCATTAAATCTTGAAGCATTTTTTGGTAGGAGTTTGTAAAGCTTTTGAGAGGTTTCAGCATCACTACCTGAAAGGACGGAGTACTCTCCCTTGTTATTAAAATGACCTGAAAGTACAAGGAGGTTAAGTACTGCAAGAACCCAGCCTTGAGTGCACATCAGTCAAAATAAAAAAAAATGAACAATTATACGTGCTTTGATTTCTGTGTCCTGAGGTCTTACTTTCTCCACAGGACAGCATCTGAGCACACCCTAAGATTCTGTGAAGTCTGAAGAGAATGGGCACGTAACAGAGATGCGATAGATCGAGCACGTTTCTGCATGGCTTTGTGGATGACCAACTTCCCGTCTGAATGACTATTTTAAAACTAGGGATAATTTATAAAAGCATAAAGTTAAGGAAAGTTTTGGAGAACTTGCATTCTTGAACCTTTTAAAAAATCAGGTTGTTTTATTTTTAAAAAATACAGGTTGTTTCACAGATAATAGAATCATAGAATTGTCTAGGTCCTTGAGGATCATCTAGTCCAACCATCAACCTAATTCTGATAAAAACCATCACTAAACCATGTCTCTAAGCACCATGTCAACCTCAACTGAATACCTCCAGGGATGGTGTCTCAACCCCTTCCCTGGGCAGCCCATTCCAAGGCTTAATAACCCTTTCAATGTAAAATTTTTTCCTAATATCCAATCTGAACTTCCCCTGGCACAAGTTGAGGTCACCTCCTCTTGTCTCATTGCCTGTGACTTGAGAGAAGAGACTGACCCCGCCTTTCTACAAGCTCCTTTCGGGTATCTGTAAAGAGCAATAATGTCTTCCTTCAGCCTCCTTTTCTCTAGTTTTGCTATAGGAAAGGGAAAAGGGAAAAATGTCATCATTGACCACACACCTCCAGGAAGTTACTTCCTCACACCACCACTGCCATGTGGCCACACAAAGCTTCAGAGTGACCACAGGGACCTGTCTGTATCTGGAACTTGTGTCGCTGCTGACAGCGTGAAACAAAATCCACGGGGCATCTCCTACCCTAGTCACACATCGACTCATCGCAACACTCAATGGCTGTTTTGCTAAATACTTCCACCAAAGAAACTCCAATGATCTCCAGCCAGTGAAGCTATTGCCAGCTGCAATGCTTCCTCCACCCACCAACACGCTCATCACCAGCAGCATATAAGGCTTCCACAGGCTCACAACATCTCACAAACACTTTTAATTAATTTTTCCAGCATGCAGGATGAGTAAACACACTATTGTTGATGCTGTCAGCTCTTTGATATAAGTCCCAGACCTCTTTCAGTTCCACTCAGAAATACTTTGACCTCTGTCAAAAACTCATTGACAATAAGGTCTCTCCAAGTAAATGTTTGCGGCAGCAACAAAAGCAGAGGTAATAGTATGCCTGCTATGCATACAGGAGGCATAATACTGCTCTAGATTTCTATGGTAATTTCTTCAGATACAATATCGAGCTTTGGCAACTTTTAAACTGCCAAATGACTGTCGTATTTCTCGCAAGAAATCCTGAAATCTGAGTTCCAGACATAAAAACTCCTTAGACATATTTTGCACCTAGCGAAAAGCTCAATCTTTATTTATTTATTTATCACTACTGCACTCAAAGGGAAGGGCGGCCAGCAGTCTGTGAAATTATTGTTTGCTTCTAAATGTAGTTACCACAGCTGAGGACTTAATACTTGGCTAATGCCTGCGATCCTTATTAACATAAATATTGTAACAGTCAGGCGGGATGGAAGTCATACATGAGATAAGATCTTGTCTGTTTCTGGTGATACGATCTCAACACTAGTCAATTAAAACTGCTGGAGTATTTCGTAATCATTGTCATATCAAATTACCGCAGTGATGCATACGTTAAGTAGGAGAAGTTATTACATTACCGCGTGGGGCGAAAGATGGGCTAAAAGAATACCGCAGCGCGAGTAGTTTATGAAGACATAAAAATTACCGTGGACAGCGTTATAGTTATTCCGAGGACCACTATAATTGTATAATAATTCTGTTTACACTTGTCCATCCTATTTTTCTTTTAGGAAGTTATATATGAAATGATTCTACGGGACTAAGACATAAACCCCGGGAGATTGTTTTTCCTTACTCTTACCACTGGCACTTTACAATGTGCTCCTCTTCGCAGAGGCTGACTTTGGGTAGTCAATATAACATATTCCTATAAGACTGTCAGTAGGATTGGTAGGGTAATTTGCAGAGGTTTTGTGGATCTGCAAATTGAGAATCAGCCCTCGGAGGATTAAGGTTTCAAATTTAATTTTACGCTAATTCTAGGCATTTTTTGAAAAACGACAAGCTTGGCTTTACTACCTCATATACAACATTATTTACTTCTCCTTGGGCTCTTTTTATTGTTTCGGGAGGATACCAAGCTCATGTAACGCTGCCCTAACTGCTTAGCTGCATCGAGCGAGGCCATTTGCATGCGGCGTGTCTGACAATTAAGAGCTACACTGCAGAGTTCATCTGCAAGAAAGGCAGCCCTTGGTATTGCCAAGCGCCGAGGCCCGATCCTGCTCCCCTCTTGCTGGTGAACATCAGGAGCTGCGAACAGCACATACTGTGCAAAAGGCACAGTGGTCCACGTCAAATGACACCCTCCGAAAAGATCCCCCATCCCTCTCAATCAATCGATTCCTTTTTTATGTCAGCAGTGTTAGAAATTTATATTTTCAACTGGATCTATCCCTTAGAAAACTTGACTAAATTCAGGCTTTGAGAAACACGGCGCAAAGTTAAGAGAAAGTTCTTGCCCCCAAAATCTCCAGTCTAAAATCTCAATAACATCAAGGGCCAAGACCATACACAGTACATATAATCTTATTTACAGAGATAGGTTGCAGATTGTTATTTTTTTTAAGAGGAAAAAAAAAAAAAAAAAAGAAATAAAAAACCAGAAAGTGCAGGTAGAAATGAGTAAGGTTTCACCTAGTGATAAAGGTAGTTATGCACCAGTAATGAGGAGAAAGGGAACTTGCTATCAAGAATTAATGAGATCACAAAGAACAGGCAGGGGAAGTGAACGTTTTTAAAATGTCCCTGCTGAACACCAGGAATAATAGAGTGAGAAAAAATGGAGTAGATCCCTGTGGTAAAAACTATTAGAGGCGGCGAATTATAAAACTATTAACCAGAATGTAACTCCCAATTAAAAGATGATTTAACACTGGAATCTGATGGATGAATTTTGATTAAATGGAGAACTATTAGGAGCCCTGGGAAATGGACTTCTCCTGCCAGTTCTAAAAGTTAAAAGGCAGTTTGATATAAAAAGTTATAAATTAAGGTTAATTACTTTAAATAACATGGCTGGAAGCAATAAAAAGAAATTTATAATATTCTCTGGAGTTTTAGGAAAATAATATAGATATCCGCACCTCTCAATGGAAAATCGAATTAGCATCCCCAAGTACAGGTCGCCAAAGACAAAGGCAAAATAAACTGGCTGACAAAGGAGCTGGATGGGAAGCGGAACGACTCACAGCCTCCGATCTGCCAGAAAACGCCTTGTCCGGTGCCACACGGACTCTTCTCACGGGGGTTGCGCAAGGGAGCGATGCTGCTTCACTTCAGCCCTTGAAACGCTCAGCGGGCATCCTGCAAAGCAAAGGCTGGACGCTGAAGATGCCCAAAGAGGCAGGCTGGTCCTCCTGCCCCTTGAAGAAAGCTTGGGCTCTACAAGCAGGTAGGCAAGAATTGAGATCAAGTGACCAAATCTGTGAGAGCAGTGGGAGACAATAGCCCAAAGCAAGGTCAACTGATCCCTCTCTTAAGGGCTTGTTTTTGTCACTTGTAAACCTTTAAACAGTGTAAGAAATTATTCAGGCTTGTCCAGAAAGGGGTTGGAGGTTATTTGAAATGTGGAACTGGAGAGCGAGCGCTGCCCAGGGACCAGGGGGCTCTGGTCAATGCAGGACAGGGAAGCTCAGCTGGAGGTGGGTTACGTTACATTACACCAGTTCTCGTGGAACACACATTAATTCAGAGAAAGAAGAGAGCTTGGGGGGGGGTAAGGTGTTTATTCAGCCTGAATTTCATTTATCCTTTCAAGTGGATCCCATGGGGGAGGTGGGGACTGAGGGAGAAAAGCATGTCCCTGTGTCACTCCACATTAACTGCCTGGACTGGATCATTCCCCAGGGAAATACAGCAGAAGGCAGCAGAAGAGGAGAAGGCTTCTCCCGTGACAGCCTCCTGGGGCTTTTATGCAGCCATTGCTGAAGAGGGTCACAGAGGAGGCACAACGCCTGGAAGGCTTCCACAGATCCCAAAGGATTCCCAGGAAGCTGAAATCATTACACAGAGACATTCTCCATTAATAGAAATGTCTCCTTGTCCTCCTGCTCCACTCTGACCTAGCTGGCAAGGGATCTTCCTCTGAGAGCACTGCAGAGAGGAGAAGAGAATATTCACCAGGCAACCACCACAGGTCAGGTCACAGCAGCCTCTCCAGGTCCACCACATCAGGATGCCAAGGAAGAAGCGTGGAATGTGCTGCACGCTGGCTCCAGCTCCTGTTTTCCTCCTTACCAACCCCAGCTGAAGGGGTTGCAGATCTCTGCAGGCTGATCCCGAGTCTGAGCCAGACCCCAGATGTTTTCTGTCCATCCCCTTCATGAACACCCGATCCTGGGAAGGGCAGAGGTGGAGGGAGCAATCGTGCATCCCACATTCTGCCGCTCATCCAACTGGATGCGTGCTCTCCTGATTGCTCGCCACTTCTTGGCCTTTGGGTCCTTTCTGGGCCATTTGAAGGACTTTTTATGAATGACATTTGGTTGTGTGCCCACCAAATTCTCCCTTCTCCACCTGTTCTCCCACGGCCCGGTGTTACCTATGCTTGCCTGTGTCTGTCCCATTTACAGACACACACCTTTTCAGCCTCCTCCTCTCACCTTCCTCCCCTGGCGTTCCCCCAGGGGTGATTCCGTGCCCGTTCACTCAGATCTAAACCCGGGATACCCCCACCAGCACACGGCGTAACCCATCCCGCTCTCCCTGTTCCCACTCTGTTCCACACCGTGATCAGAAAACCTCTCTGCTGAGGGAGCGATTTTTGTCCAGTTTTCGGTCCCTTTGAGTGTTGACCCTTGAAATTTCCGACTCCTCCCTACCCGCATGCCCACACACGCCGCTTCGGAGTCACCCCGTGCCCTCCCGTTCTTTGTCTTCCAGGCTCCCCTGCCCCAGCCCGGGGAAGCGCCGTGCTGCTCCTTTAAGGCTCAGTGCCTGTAAGTGATTACTCTTGGCTATCACTTTTTCTATATCAGACATGTCATGGTGAAGAATCTTCAACCTTGACTCTTACAGCTGCCCTAATTATAGGACATATTTTTGGTGCTGTGTCTTTATTCCTTTCCATGCTGGCACTCTGACCCCGGTGCTTCCTCCGTCGCGCTTGTGTTAACAAGGTTGTCCATTCTACAGTTTCCTCACTCTGATTTGTAACTCGAAATTACCATATCTGGCTTTCACTCACTGACAACCGTCACTTTAAATAGGCCTTTTAAAGTTAATACGATGTCCATTCTAAAGTGGAGTATTACTTTTCAGTGATGTTAAATGAGCAATTTAAGGAGCTATAGGCTTTTCTTATAAGAAAAATTAAATTTTATCTGCCACTTAATTTATGAGCAGGGCTAACCCTAAACAAGTCTGTCATAAGCTGCTGCCATCCCTAAAAAAAATAATAATACAAGAATAACTCTAGTTAATGGTGGTAAAATACAGAAGAAATATAGGAATTATTCATAAGAACACGTCTACCTCACAATTTTAGAGCCTCAGGTACATGCTGCAGCAGGAATATACTCTCTTTTAGGTCTCATCCACTGAAACTAGTCTATCAGCGGCCAGCGGGGACACCGTCAGTTGACCAGGAAAGATTCAATCAGTCCTATCGTTGGTGTCTCAGTAAGTAAAACAGTTTTCTACTTGCTACTTCACACTGTTTCAGGGAAGGTTATTAGGACTAACCTATGATTTTGCTGAGGTGGATGGAATTTAGCAACTTCTGGAAAGGGCTTTGTCCCATTCCTTCAACTCCAGCAATGATCAGTGAGGAGCCTGCCCAGCTTTTCTTAAAAAAAAAAGCTGCTGAAAAGGGAAGGGATATATATATATATATATTCTTCAATGAAATTGGGGGAGCAGGAGCTGAGAGATCTGGCCTGTGTCCACAGTTTATCACTCCCTCCCTGCTACGCCGTGCTCTCTGACCAGGGTTTGCAGAGCAATACACGGGTGCCAGATCTGAAAGCCTCCGTTTCCATCCCTCCGCCTTCCACCACTGCCTAAGCGAGGCCATAAATCTCCCCACTTCTCACTGGGTTGCGAGGCTAAATCCCCTCCCGTTTGGCAAGTGATCTGAGAACAAACCTCCCTTCTTGCAGACCATCCCTATCTCCTGCCAGCTCCAGCAGCTTCGACCTGCCCGAGATTTCAGTGCTGATGTGGGATCAACATGCTGGGCCTAATGCTTTTCCCCTGGCTTCTGAAAGGTCAGAACGGCAGTATATTGAATCTCTAAACATACCGATCACACAGCTCTGCTAGCTCACTAGAATCCATTAATATCCAAGATACTGGGAGGAAAAGGGAAAAAAAACCCTTCCTCCATGAACTTAAATCAATTAGCTGGGACTAAAAAATGTAGATTCTTGCGGAAGAATAAAAAAAATGGAAAACACCGGGCCTCATTATCCTGTCCCTGAAGTGCCAGAGGGCAAAATTATCTTTCATGATGATGTTCTGCATTGATTAGTCAAACATGTAGGAAATCATATTAAAGATTTGACACCTGATGTGGGATCAGAAGAGCTGTGTGCTACCACAGCACATGCAAATGTTGTGGCGAAGCAGTATGTGCTTTGGCCAAAGGAAAGGAAGGGAAGAGAGTGGGGAAAAAAGAAAACTTGGAAAATTTCCTTTGGAAGAATCTTGTAGGTTTTAATGCTCAGTTCAAGAAAAAAAAAAAAAAAAAAAANACAACTAAATAAAAAAATCTGTTTCCACAGAAGGTATTTCAAGAAGTTATATAATAATTTCAAGATCATTTCTTCTTTGCTCTTTGTTAATTATGCTGCAGAACCCTGTACTCAGAAGTTGATTAGATGGATTCAGGTTCAATAGGCAGAGTATATTCTAGACAGCCATATGCAGAAATCAAGCACTCTGAAAGAGATATATTATCAAGGTTTATAATACTGTAGTGACCTCACTGCAGATTCAATAAAAAAATAGATAAAGGTAGAATTAATAGAAAGAAATATTTATCTGAAATGGGAGACTGAGATCTACAGGTGGATTGAACTGATATAACTCACTCAACTTTACAGAAACCACCTGAGACCAGGCTCTTGTAGCCACCCCAAGAGCAGGGCAGAAAAGGCTCATCAGATCACTTTGGATCAGGGGTGAAGTCCTGGCCTTGCTGGAGTCCACAGAGAAATCTCTGTGATCCCCGTATCTGCAGACACCCCCACACTAAGCGTCCGCCTCTTCCAGAGTTGCAAAAAGGTCAGAGATGACTACAGCTCGTGTCTCCTGAGTGTCTGCAACACCATGGTGTAAAACAGCTTTGTCTTCAGCAACAGCCAGGTATTAGATGAGGGGCAAATCAACCTCTGTATTGACAGAAGCCGTGTTACTGAACTCTATGCCTATTACAGCCACAATTCAGGAAAGAATCATAGTCATTTGGGTTGGAAAAGACCTTAAAGACCATCCAGTTCCAACCCCCCTGCCCTGGGCAGGGACACCTCCCACCACACCAGGTTGCTCCAGCCCCATCCAACCTGGCCTTGAACCCCTCCAGGGATGGGACATCATTAAAACAACTTTTAGCTACTTAACTAGTGCCACGACCACAGCAAGTGATCTCACCTGAACTGGATCAATGCTGTGTTTCTGACCTTAAGAGCCTGCCATTTAATACTATAGCCTTGCAAACCAAGTAGCCTGCAAAAGCAGCTTCTCTCATGACTCTACTGGTGGTGAGGACCATGAGGAGCACCTCTATGATCCAAATGCTGCCTGCCTGCAAAATGAAAGCATTGTGTAAAATCATCCCAGGCTTGTGTTCTTATCACACA
This sequence comes from Pedionomus torquatus, assembly GCA_013398155.1. Lineage (NCBI taxonomy): Eukaryota > Metazoa > Chordata > Aves > Charadriiformes > Pedionomidae > Pedionomus > Pedionomus torquatus. The sequence goes on along the minus strand of VZRU01009363.1, from coordinate 37,885 downwards.
ACCATAATCAGCAACTCTGGGATCTTCCAGCACTTCATGGTTAATTTATCCATCAGTGTTAAGTAAATGCCATGGCATGGATAACCTAAATTATTTGGCAGATTAGACTGCATAAAGCATAGCAAATATTATTTGAAGCATTTTAAAAACTGCTGTACAAAGTGGACTATAGTGATAAAATAGAGCAATATCTAATTAATATGCACAAAAAAGCCCTATAGATAATTAATTTTAACCCCTTCCTTACCACGGATTCTTGAGGAGTATGTGAACAGATCACATCACCTAAGCAGAAAAACTGGTTGTAAGATGAGGCTGCTGGGAGCACAAGTCCCTAACAGAAGAAAACCACCTATAAACGGAGTGAGAGACTGAGGCTTCCCCATTCAAAACTCTGATCTTCATCTCGTTGCTCTGACGTTGGCATCACTCACCCAATTCATCCAGCCCTCTTAGCATTAAGCTCCTTATCTCAAATTCTCTCTCCCTGTTTATTTCCATTGCCTTATAAATAAGAACATTTAGCTCCCTTCTGGATAATAGGAAGGAAGTATTTTTACTGTAGGGTGAGATTCTGAACATGGTATGTCCCACTGCTTCATGTGATACATGTTCCCTACTTCTCACCACCTTACCCTGCCTCCACATTGTTGTTCTGCAACATAAAGGTATGTGCTTGATGTATAGTCCACCATCGAAGGTCCATGCTGCTCTCAGCAAGGTTCTCACCTTCTCACCCTTGCACTCTCAGCTCTCTCTGCTGTTCTTTCCAAAAGGACACTCCCTTTCCTCTCTGGCTCTACTTTCATCTCATACTTGGTGTTTAGACCCAGCAATGACCATCACATTCCCTGGGCAGTTTTCCGTGCAGATGTGGGGCAAGCAGCAGAGCAGTTTTCAAGATGCTTTACAACCCCACACGGCTGTATTCAGACTGGAGCATTTGAACTCCAAACCGAGCAATTGAACTCACATCAAAATTGCTGCTGACAGTGTAACTAAATAAAAGACCTACTTTTCCAATCCCTGAGGCCAATACAAGAAACAGTGGTGAAGAAACGGACATTTTTCATCCATTTGGCTGCAGTGATCACCATTAAATTTGAACATAAAGCTCAAAAGACCCATGTAGTGTCAACAAAAATCCCAGAGTGGACTGTGGGCTGATAATAAATCACCTGGAAATGACTTCATGGGTGGAATCATAAACTGATTTTGGAACAAAAATTTTATGGAAAGTCACCGAGTTCCAGGAGAAGAGAAGTTTTGATTTCTCCCCCTTCCCCCTTTTTTCCTCTCAGCCCAGATCACCCCACCCCATCCCACCAACAAGTCAATCACGTTTGAGCGCCCAGTTTAAAATTTCTGTGGGAACATCCATCTGGTCTGTCTATATTTGCAGGTGGACAGCACGTACTGCTGAAGACCACAATTTCCTGATGATGCTTGTGTCACCCCAGACCCAGGGGTGACCTAATAGTGCAAGAAAAGCAGGCTAAATCTGCAGAAGATGATTTTATGGGCACAAAGTTACAGAGAACCGCTGACAAGAAGCCAATACAGCTGATGCACCTTCCTGGACTATTTAGACAAATGGTCCATACAATATAGTCCCCCTGGCAGCTCCATGAGTAGTGGGGTAGCAGGAGGCAAGTACAGCATCCATATATTCACAGGTACCTCTAATGTACACAAAAATATATAATAAGCATCAGCAGTCTTCATTAGAGTGCGACCAAGAATTATGGAGATCCTAACCTTGCAAGCCGAATAAATTATTGTGAGAGGATTATTACATATTCTAACAATATCTAATGTACCTCTTTGTCTCTCATAAATTACAGGGCATCCTCTGACTCCTAGAATACACTCCATCTCATGCATAGCCACTATATAGTCTTTTTTTCCTTTTTTTTCCTCTAAATACACGCAACAGAAATTCTAATCAGCATGGTCTTGCATAGAGATTTTAATAGCCCAGAAAAACGTACTTGTAGTCACACGATCATTGGCCTGGTATAACTATTTCAATTACCAAAGCAAATGACCACAATTTAAATGTGCTGATAAAGAGGAAGCTCACTGCGGTATGTACGTAAGAATATCATTGTTAACCACACACGCCTACTCCTGTTCATGGTCCTACAGGAATTTTACCCTTGTACAAATTATCTCCATCCAGTATAGGCTATAATAGAGTCTCCACGACTCCTTTGACTTTCTGCCTTTCAGTCAAAAAATTGCCAGTAACTTCTGCTTCTGCATTGACTTACCCAATGCAGACTGAACTCCCAGTAGTGAGTCACCAAATCAGTTTACACCACCAAACAAAAACCAAAATCCCTTCTATATTAACACCTTCTACTCACAACCGATGGGAGAGGACACCTAGCAAACCTTGGCCCCTGGTACTCCGTGTGCATCAGCGCCAGCTAAACTAGCTGATTTGCGTCAAAAAATAGCTGATCTTGACGTTAGCAGAACTCGGTGCGTTTGCCCTTCTTTGCCGACTGCTTTTGTCCCCACCCAGGCAGCACTAGAATTGTTTGACTACTGTTTTCCAGCAGATTTGTCTAGATGCTGGATACTTCCTTCAAGATTTTTAAACGTCTGGATATATCAAAAAGTATCACAGAGTTAGAAAGTTCTGTAACGCCAGACCAGCTCTTTTATTGTCCATTCCTGCTGGGAAAGACATGAAAAATAAATACATTTGGTTGTGCGCTGCATTAAAGTTGCAAGGAAAGTTAAAATTACTTTTTAAACATCCCGTTCCATTTGCAAGGCCATGAGGACAATTGTTTTGCATTCTTCTCTCCAATTCTTTCTGTTTCAGGTTCCTTTTACCACCCAGTCACATAAACACACACACAAGTTCACATCCTCCTTTAATATGAAGAGTCCAAGAAGGATATTGTGCATAAGCCTTTATGGGCTGTATTTTTAATATATATTAACAAGATGATGGACACCCTGAGTAGGCTGGTTAGGGAAAGCAAACGAAGACAAGAAATATTCTCAGGGTGTTATTGATTAACTGTTTTTCAGAACAGAGGGAATCATTTTTAACTGGTTTAAACTATGATGGACTCAAGTGGAAAATGCAAGCAGAGTTAGCAAGGAGCGTAATTGACTGGGCATGGAACTAAGTAACCTCTCAGCACGCTGGAAGTGGTGGAGCACGGGGGGTTACAGCCAGGGCTACTCTGGACCCAGAGCCCTTTCTTCCCAAAGTGAACTCTGCCAGCGGCCAAAGACGACAATGACAACAAGNGAAACAGCAATGTATTAAAAAAAGGAAAAAAAAAAAAAAAAAAAAAAGGTCCAGCCACTCAGTTACATGATCTAAATTCTAATCAAACATCATTTAAAGCATGTTTTATTTCAGCCTCTGGAGAGATAGTCCCTCCTGACTCCTCACCATGGCAACCGGTGTCTCATTTCAGAAGTGTCATGCCACATTATCATCTTGCCGGCTCACACACTCCTGCCTGACAAGTTCTCTCTGCCCCTTGTGACAACCGTTCCAGGCTTATGCTGTTTATTTTTGGTGTCAGGCTGGCCCTGGCAGATTGAAAGGCAACCTCAACCCCTCGAACAACAAGCACCACACCCCACTTGGTGATAAGAGATGATTTGAGAAGATATTTGCTTACATGTGTATAAGCAATTTGCTGTATGATGAAGCCCCGGTGTGTCTGTGCGAATGCACGCTTATGTAGGTGTGTGCAAAGGGGAAGGAAATGGAGAAGTGGAACGTTTCATGAGAAAGCCAACAATTCATTTCAGATCCCGGGTAGTAGATTTCAATCATCAGAGCCTGTTATTCGCAGAGAACAATATGAAATATAGGCCAAAAAGGCATCATAGGTACTCTCTCCTAAGAGACACGAATGCAAAGCCAGACATTGCCTCTCAAAATACCCTCCCCGTGTCCCTGCAGAGTACTGCGAGACACAGCAGCAAAGGCACTCCACGGAAGGAACAGGGACAAAACTTAATTTGCTAAATGAACACACTAGAGAGACACTTTGGGCCAGATTCCACTCTGCTACTGTGGTGTCAATTTGGAGCAACATTGCTACCGTTGATGAATTACTCAGGATCATCCGCAATCAGAATTATAAAATCTCTGCTCGTATTCAAGTAACGGGTTCTGTTCATGACAGCCAAGGCTTCCTTTTACCTACGTGTTTTGTACATTGGTAAAATGCTAAGTCAACAGCTGGGCTTCTTGGTGTAAACACAATAAAAATGCTGCTACTAATTATAAAAACACGTATTACATTTGATTTTAATAGTAAACATAAGAAAATAGTATTTTTTACGTTCATTTGCCTGCGGAGCCAGTGGCAGTAAAGCATCACTTCTTTCCATACAAGAGACCCAAAATCAGAAGCAGTTTCCTACCTTCCCATCCAAGTAGGTAGAGAACAAAGTGTTCCTGGACTAATTGTCCTGTCATTACCTACAGTGTTACCTATCATTAAGCCAGGAGGGAGGCCCTAGAGTGCCCCATATCATATCTTGGTAGCAACAGCACAAAGAAGAAACGAAGAAATGGACATTGGCAGTAAAGACACCAGCACAGATTTTGTATTTACTATACAATCCAGCTTCTCTGCCCCACGAGAGAAGATGGGGAAAAATCCACCCTGGAATGATGCACTAGATGAAGGAAATATAGCTCTCAGTTAAAACGGCAAGAGTCACAAAAAGAAATTTTTTTTTTCCCCACACAAATTGCAACTACGCTGAGACAATTGGAATCCTGGTCGTACGTTAATCAATACCTGATTTTCAAATCATCATTTTCATGGACAGTAATCCATTTTAATATTGCTAACCAAATTAATTGAATGGCATTTTCATAACAGCCACACAAACCCAGCAGAATCTCTGGCTGTGATGGGTCACTCAACACTGTCACAGTCACCACGAACATCATTATCATAATGTTTCTACGTTTTTCCACTAGAGAGCCAAAGGAGTAACTTAAAACAGTGAAAAATCAGCCAGTCACTTGGGAACATTTTACTTAAGAGGAGAAAAGCAGCATTAAATGCAGTATGTGTGATAAAGGACTTATATATTTCAGGTCATCTACAGACATTGCAGTTCCTATCCACATATTTCATGGGGAGTACAGAGCATCATCCTCTGATAAGCAGCCAAAAAGGACTGATTTCTGGAAACTTGATATTTTCACACAAGTGATTAGGAAGCTGGTTACTGACAACGTGCCACAAATACAATTGCTGCAGGGATCTCATTTTCCTGCTTAACGCAGGTCATCAAACCTCTGTACCAATTTCTCTGTGGCTACATCCATCCCAACAGACTCTTCTAGCAAAGATCACCAGGGTGTGAATAATATCTACAAGGTTGCTGATGGAAAGACTGTTTCTAAAGTCAATCCATATGATGGGACAGTAGAGAAAGGTCTTGAATAACTTCTGTTGGAGACAGCCATCACAGGGACTGAAAATTATGGTCTCTAAGAGACACAGAGGTGGACAGAGACCTTGGTAAGAATGATCCCACCAGCACCAAGCAGGAGGATATCAAATGCAGGGCTAGTAACTACTTTTGGCAGCAATTCATGTTGCGGGCAAAGCTGGTTATCAGCCACACTTCACAAAGTGTTCTCACCTTTTCAGAGCTGTGTATTGAGAAAGGAGCCCGGGATGGAAGCAATGAATATCGGAGAAGGTTGGAAGAGGAACAGTCTGAAGCGTGGCACAGCACTGCAAAACAAGAAGCAACAGCATTTCAAACACGGCTGCAAGACTTTTCAAACTGAGATAGTCCGAAGCAGAGTTTCTCCGTCACATGCACATCATTAGGGATATAAATATGTGGCACGTGCAACTGGTGAACAATCTCTTGCCTCCAACAAAGGCTTTACAATTCATCCAGTAAGTAAGTCAAGGACTGAATGTCAGTTGGAGCAGGCCATGGAAATTTTGATGAAAAAGTGAGACACGCTGACATCAAATAACTACATGCCTACAGTTGTGCATTTGATTTAATTTACAGGCATATCTCCATGCACTGCTTTGGCCTTGGGAAAGAGGTGTGAATGGGGTTTAGCATGGATTTTACGTGGGTCACAACGCAAACAATACTTGACCCAGTATCACTGATGTTAACTCAGAGAAAGAATCATAAACTGGGCAAAATCATACAATTAGCTCTCAAGCAATCTGTGATCAAATAAGGAGCTAATTGGAAAACAGCTTTCATTAAAAACAAACAAAGCAGTATGTTCATTTAATTTTTAATGCATTTTCTGGTAACTGTACCATAGAAAGAGAGAAGCTTACCATAGGAAGGCATCTGTAATCAAAACATGATCATCCCAAGACACACTAATGGCATTTTATGGAGTTTGTAAGAGTAGAGCATGTACATTTAAAAACCTTAAGATGAGGAGAATTAACATGGATTATGGAGTGGCAACGGACCTTGGGAGTTGTAAGTCCTATAAAAATTTCTAAGCACAGCAAACACTACCAGAGGTCTTTTTTGGCAAGCAAATCCCATATTTTTGTCTTATATTTGCAGTTGTTCATGCATATCTATGTATCTACCTGTACGCCTAGCTTTATAAAAACCTAACTGCAACAAAATAAATACTAATAACTCAGCTCTTTCTCAGTTTCCAGCGTTCTCTGCCAGAAAGCGGGTAATAAAACTGCGAGCTCTCTAAAGTAGACATTACCAATCCAGGCCATGCAAACAAACACTTCACCATTTTATAATCTCACATGTCGAATGAACATCATCTTTCCCTTTGGTGCCTTAAAATATCAGGTCCATAAAATTACTAAAAGGCAGAGCAGCAATGCGACCTTATGCCAGGACTGCCCAGAACAAACACAAAAGCTCACAGTGCCCTAGTTTCCCAGAAAATCCTCTTCCTTCCACAGACCTGGATCTGGTCCCTTCACAGTGTCCCTAAACAAACACCTAAGTTTTTGATTTCTCACAGTTGATATGTTGGTTCTCTTTTTCCCCTCCCTTAAAGGAGGAGACTTCCATAACATGTCCATGACTCCATTCCCCTTTCTCACTACCCACAAAGATAAAAATCACACGTGCCTCTGAGAAATAATGCCAATTTGCAAGTAAGCCCGAAGCTTCCAAGCTACATCCGTATCATCCTCACTCATTTGTGGCTTTGAGTTTGCAGAGCAGCATTTACTGTGAGAGGTGCTTGCAGAGGGAGCGGGCAAGTGAAACCCACCTGGTAGACAAGCTTCCCTGGGAGAAAAGCTGGCTGGAAAGTGGAGTGAGCATCTCCCACCGCGTGTGCTCAGGGCAGGGAGCAGTGGCCAGATGGGACCTCAAGCCCCAAGCCACTCAGCTGTAGCTGTCTGTCTGCAAAAAGAGGAATCCAGCACTTCTTTAATGTTTATTTCTTGTTTAGCCTCCCTGTGCACTTCTCAGCAACACAGGGAGGCTAAACAAGAAATACTGTGGGACACTGAATATGGGGATTAGAGTGAGAGAAATCCCTTATATAGTTTGGTCTATCCATTGCTGTAATTGTTTTTAAATAACAGTGTACATGGCACAACAGATGCTGACAGACAGAAACTGGCTTTTCCAGGAAACTGATAGTGTTTTCCAGCTTTCTCCTTTCAGAACATTGTTAAAAAATAAAATAAAAGCAATTAATTTTTAAAAAGCAGTAATAATAAAATCAACCCTGGACCAACGTCACTGATGAAAAATACAAAATGAAAACCTAAGCGCTGCTGCTAGGGGTTCTCCTCAGTTCCGAATGCCAGGTTTACGACACAGCTATAATTTTGCAGACTAAGTTGGTGGCAAAAGAGGGCAGGGGGAGCGGAAATACAGCCTGAGCTTTGGGGAGAGGAGGAAGGAGGCCGGTGAAAATGCTGATATTTACTTACTGTAAATGTTGAGCCTATAAAACCTTCCCTCACACAGCAGCCTAAAGGGCCAGGCAGACAACAACAATAGCATGCTTGAATGAAGTTGTATATTGTTTTGTGAAAGCGGCAGCTCACAGCAGAACCGAGATTAATAACAACCGCAGCTTTCTTGGTGTAAGTTACAGGAGCACACCAACACTTGCTGATAGCTTTCGGCCTGGCAAAGCGATCGCTACAGCACTAGGGCTGCTATTTACATGAAGGTATCATCATCCCTGGGTTGGTTTGTTGTTGCGCTTGGTGTTTTGTTTTGGTTTTGGTTTTTGTTTTTTTTTTAAAGCAAAGTGAAAAGGGAATGAATTTCTGGGGTGCTGCCTGGTCAACAACAGGCGCGCCTGTCCCTCTGAGACAAAGGAATTCAGCTCGCAAATAAAATCTCTTGCAAATCGCTCTCTTGAGAGGAAACATTTGCAAGGAAGCCCAGGCATCTGTTTAGATGCGTTTCTTGCAAAACTCTGCCTGGCAAAGCCACCAGGGATGGCTGGGATCCCAGAGCAGAGGGATGGGATGCCATCCCCAGGGACCTGGACAGCCTGAAGTGGAACTGTACGAACCTCACGATGTTCAACCAAACCAAGCGCAGGGTCCTGCACCTGGGTGGGGACAACCCCCAGTATCAACACAGATTGGGGAATGAAGGGACGGAGAAGGACCTGGGAGTTACTGATGGATGGAAAGCCAGACATGAGCTGGCGTGAGCCCTCTGCTCCACGCTGGTGAGACACNGCCCCTGTGTCCCGTCGGCACGGGCTCCTTCGCTAATTGCTGTTTGTGTTGATTTAATGAGGTGCGGAGCAGCCTCTAGCGGCGGCTCCGCCAGAAGCCGTGCGGGCTGGGCTGGGCTGGGCTGGGCTGGGCTGGGGCCGCTCGCCCACCCCCCCGGGCGGCACTG
>VZRU01009363.1:11414-26674 GCA_013398155.1 Pedionomus torquatus | reverse complement strand
TTTTTTTTTTTTTTGGTGGATTCCTCCTTAAAAGCTTTAATGAATCTACAAAGCACAGCTAATAAGGGTCAGGTGTGTGGCTGCACAACAGCAGCTCGGCACAGGTGAGCAGCCAGACACACGGCTTTTGGCAAGGCTGGTTGCCAGGGCGGATCCAGGTTCCCATTCTGTCCTTCTGCAGAAGAACAGGCAGTTTTCCTAAAAGAAAGGCATAAGGATTTAGTAGGCAAAGTCTTTCCTGTAGCCCCCATTATCTGCTTACTGTAGGCAAGATGATAATGAGTGCTTTAAAGCTGTTTGGACATCGAGTAAATGGGCATCAGACAGCTGGAGAAAACCAAAATTACTCTATTTCCCCCCCCAACCACTCAGGTTTTTGACGAGCAGTTTCCTCCTGCTTAACCGTTGGAAAGTCTGATGCATCATGTTCGCTGGTAGGTGTTTAGCTTGCTCTTACCTACTTCAGGGATGCTTGGAGTTTTAATTAATTAAAGTCTGTGAATTAGCAATATTTCATTGAAACTTGTTGCAGAAACACAGAAAATTGCCCGGGCTGAACTCGTGCTCATGGGTTCCCCAGCCAGGCCAGGCGTCCTCAAACCCTTAGAGCATTTGTTCCCTTCCTCTTGTCTCTGAGTTGTACTTCCTTCAGTTAAATTCAGCTCAATAAATGCTTTATCTTGTGTCCTGAAGTTCCTTCAGCATCAGACCTTCTCCCACCTCACAGCCAGGGCATCCTCACAAGTAGCTCAGCTGCTGGGACCCACCAGCCCAGTGCTTGAGCAGCCGCTCGCACGTCCCACACTCATCACTTTTACTCCAGATTACGCTTCTCAACTGTGTTACATCCAACCTTTCCTGCCACTGGAGGAGTTATATCTTTTGGCTTTCCCTGGCTTATGATTTGCATTAATTCCTCAGAAAGCCGCTGTCAGTTTTCTTCTCCCTTTATTGGTACAGCTTCCAATTTTTTAATCCTTGATGGTTTTCCTTAATTAAACGCATAACTTCTCCTATTTCTACTGCAAGCCCAGATTAAAATATATATTGGCCTTTTGGCCATGTGAGGTACCTTCCTCTGTACCACAGGCTTTCATTTCTGGAAAGGTTCCTCACACCTCCAGACTTGACACTTGCAGGAACCTCTCCATTACTGGTCTTCAAAGACTTTCTCATTTCCCCCAACAGATGTTTTTCCTGCTTTTTGCTGACTCAGCTCAAAATCCTGAAAGGGGTTTGACATGGACCACATGCTTTCAGGGTCTTTTAACACTCTTAATTTCTCCATCACCTCTGCTCGGTTTCCTTCAATATTTCTTCTTTATGCAAAAGGAAATTTATCTTTCATTCTGGCATCTGCCCCACCACCCACCTTTGTGAACATGAAAGCAAAACTGTCAGAGATTCTTTTTAATTTTTTTTTTCTTACACAATGTCTATCAATAACTGTCAGCAGCTTTTAGAGTCTTTCCATTGCTGATCTATTATTCCTTTGGCCCATGCAGCATTTCTTATTATTTATTATAACCATTTTCACAGCCTTCCCTTCATTTCCCACAACGGCTTATCTTGTCACTTCTTCTGCTCCTTGCTTCATTCTGAATTTGCGGTTTCAGGACCACATGTTGGCGCATCCTTGTTCCTCCACAAGGTCAGGGCTACAAGAGCTCCCAGGTGGGCAACCAGCCACTTAAGGTGGGAGAATTCAAAGGGTGGCAAAACTCAGACAATTTTGATTCTACTAGTAATGGCACAAGAGGGAAGGTAGCCAAGACCTCGTGCTGACTATCAATGTCACTGGCTGTTTTATACCAAGTGTATGTAACACACAATAATATCATATATTTCCTTTTTGATACCCGCCCTTGTATATTTTACACTTACTTCCATTTTATTCTGATTTTCTTCTGACTTCCTGTTTGTTTTTCCCAAGAAAAACTTATCTGTTCCCTTTCCTGAAACTGAGTTCATTTTTTTGGGGGGTAGCAGTCACAGACTGTGGTTGCTACCTCTTGTCAGCATAAAGAACCAACCAGAATGAAACCATAACCATGAGTCTTAGTTTATATACGATGTACATTGTGAGAGTTCTAAAAATCTGTGCACCTTCATAACTAATGCTCCCGCCCATCTCAGTGGAACTACATGAGGAAAAGGTTTGGCTGTGAGAATTTGCAATTAGATACTTAAGAGAATAAATCACTCTCTTATCAAGAAGCAAATTGCCCTCACCTACGTAAACAAAATCCCTCATCCAGGGCAATTTCACTTTTTTTTTTTTTTCTAGCTGAAACTTTCAGTGAGATCTTTTTTGGAAACCCTATTTTTTCTGTTAACCTCACCTGAATTTCTTCACAGCTTATCTCTAGTTTTTAATAGCTGTGACCACCTTAACTCCTTCAAAAGTAAGCGCTTAAAAAGCCGCAGCCCTGAGGGTCAAAGCAGAAATGCTCTTTATTTATAGGGAGCACATTTAACTGTCATGCAGTTCCTGCCCATTTTTGGTGTCACCGTTATTAATAGGTTTCTCTAGTCATCCCTGCCTCTCTGTGCTCGGCTTTGGAGGATGAGCAGCACCACCTTGGGTACTTTGTGGGACAAGGGAACCTATAAAAAGACATTCAGGAAAATGACCATTTCAAAGGAGATAAAATATCATTATGTGAAATGGATTTGCTGGCACTCCTCACCAAATTTAACACCTATTAAATTATAGAAACCATTATTCCTCTTACACAGAAAAGTCTGAAACTTTCCCTCAAAGATATATTTTATTGTTTTAAGTGGGGCTTAAATGTGTTTTTTTCCTTGTGATAAATGTCCACATATGAATTTTCTTAGAGATGCAACAGGTTCTTGTTCTACTAATCATTTTATTGATCAAACAGGACAATACTTCCCTTTTCCTACAGGAATATTGCCCTCCCAAAGCAATACAGCTTAATTACCAGGACAGCCTCCCTGAAGTAAATCAAGTATTTTTATTTACAAAAATACTGCTACGCCACCCATCTAAGTCCTCTCCCTTTGCTTTCCTACTACATTTTCTAAACTCTCTCTCCTCGCTGGCCTTGTCCAGGGTATCATTAAAGATGGTGAGCACAGGTTGGCCTGTCTGGAGGTGTAGGAAGGGTGTTTTTCCCTTTCACAGACCGAGCACTCTGGAAAGGCCAGAGGCTGCAGAAACACTCAGTGAGTCTATAATCAACCTTCTGCCAGCTGGGTGCGAGAGGCCAAACTAGTTACAGAGAGCATCAACCCATCCAGGGAGTCAAGCGTCTGAAAGAAGTTGCCTTGGAGAAAGAGGAGTAGGGTGGAAAAGCGGGTGCCTCACCAAGGAAGGCAACGTGACCTTGAAGGATGAAGCCAAAGCCCTCCTCGGGATGCTTTCTGCAGGCGCCTACAGGGAACCCGTGCTGCAAATTCCCAGTGGATGCCGTTACAGACTGTCCTGGGCTGAGAGACACTGGACTAACTTTTCTTCTAATGCTGGGGAAACACGGCACTTGTAAAATACACCAGCATCTGAATTCAAGAAAATACTTACTCTATGGCCAGCCAGGCTCTGGGAGATTCAAGGTCTCGGTGTTTTTGAGCCTTGCCAGGTGCAGCGATGAGGAGGAGCAAGGCCTGGGCGTTTGACCCCAGCTCGCCAACAGGACTATTTCATACCATGAATGTCACATTCTATAGAAGTTAGAAGAGTTTGCTGCGTAGTTTTCTCTCCCTTGATGGCAGTAGGTCCAGTCAACTCCTTGCCCCGGTGCCGGACCCCTGAGGCTTTCCTTCTCCCCCAAAGCCGTCGCACTCGCAGTGTCCGACATTTGCTGTCCCTGCTGGGAGGACACAGCTTCTGCTATAGAACTGGCTGGGCATAATTCTTATGTCAATATCAGGATTATAAAATAAGACATAAATATCTTATGTCAGTGTCAGGATTAATACCGGTTCTTTAGTTGGTTGTTGTTAATTATTTAGCCTTATTCTATTAAATCTATTTACATTTCAACCCTCGTTGGTTTCTTTGTGTTCCCCACTGCCCCTTTCCTGGGTGGGGAGGGGTCACCGGGTAGAATAGAAAAAATTGTCTGAACAACAATAAATTGTTATGAGTTTTCTCAAACCATAACATAGACATACATCCAAGAGGCAAACGCAGAGGGGAAACTTGAGAAAGGCTGATCCCGTTTGATCACGAAGCGTAGGAAAAGCCGAAGGGGAGCGGATGCACCTCTGCAAACAATTGTGGGTTTTTTCTTCCCCCCCTTCCTTTTTAACACTAAGAAACTTTGAAACACCTGCAGTGGGAAACAAAAGGTTAATTAAAAAGAACCCCAGTCTTTGCACTAAACTGATTGCCGGGACTCCTGCCAGCCTGGGAAGGTTAAAGAGCTCAAGCATGCGTGGGCTGCGGGGGGAATGGCTAAAATTTACAGCCAGCTCCCTGGAAAGTCACAGTTCAGCTGTTCTCCCGGAGCAGGTGCTCATGGGAGCGGGCCTGTCCCTTTCAAAGCGTGAAGATTGATGAAGCCTTCGCTCTCACCAACTGTAAATATACAACCAGCCTTGTCAGAGCAGGTTTGTAACATCACTTGCTGACAGCCAAGAAATTTTTTTAACCTCCTAAACACACACAGGCGCACACGCCTACCCCACACAGCCTCGCACAGGCACAAAAAGAGTAAATGAAAACAAACACACACCCCAAAAAAAAAAAAAAAAAAAAGGCTTTTCCCAGGAAACAGAGAGAAGCCAATTAATAAAACGGTTGGGAAGGCATTTATGTTTTCCTGGCCCAGAGAGGCAATAGAGAGAGGGTGGGTGATTTCATCCTGTCCTTCAGAAAACAAGCACCATCTTCCTTGGGCTTGTGCAGTTTATGGCCAAGTCCAGTCCTGGAAACGGCAGCTCGGGCACTGCAGCAAGAGAAAGCCAACAGAAGATCCTTCCAAGCTTACATCAGCCAAGCTGTCTCTCCACGGCGATGGAGGACAGGCAATGGTAAGAGATGATGCAGCTCAAATAACTCTTTTATTCTGCCCTCCTTCCTGCGAGCTGAGGACTTTATGTGTTACAGGTAGGAATTGCTTGCTCTTGGCAGCCACACTTCATAACACGCTTGTGTTTAGATGTGGGGTTTTTCAAAGAGGCCTTGGGGAGTCCCTCCCTGAGGAAATACAGGCTGCCCGTGAGGTCTCCCTGAGGAACCATGGACAAGGAAATGGTCAAGCAGCCCGGCAAAGTGATGGCACAGGTATCTGGGGTCCCAGCCTTGGGATCTCCCTTCCTGCTTTTGATGTCATATGCGCTCTAAGTCCAAGCACTCCTCTCCCATCGTCAGTGGGTTAGTCCCTTGAAGGCACCGTGGCAGAAGAAAGTCCTCAGAGAGTGTTTTCACCAGGAGAAGGTTGTCCTGCATCTTTAGGGTGAACGTTTTGTGCCTGGAGAACTGGCCAAAAGACTGAGTAACACCCTGCAGACACAGCCCTGGGTGCTGCCTGCGAGGACTGGGGGAAGATACGATGCACGATGGAGCAATCCACGGCAGAGACAGAGCAGCAGGGGAGAGGCGGCTGCTTCTCCAGAGGGGAAATTATTTCCACTGATAACATTGAAGAGTCTCAGGCAGAAGAGAAGCATTGGCAAGGCCTCCCCAAAGCCCTTGGAAACCAGACGGACTATGAATTCCTCCTGATTTCAGTGACTGAACTCCTTGGATGATCAGAAGCAGAATTAATATTCTTGTATGAGCTGTGTTATTGTCCTGCCCCAAAATTCATTTTCAGCATTGCAGTCAGCGTAACTCAAATAATTCTGTGGCATCCTTTACTCACTTCTTTCCCAAGGAAATTCCTTCCGTGTTACCATTTCTCTAAGGCAAAATTTCAGGGTAATAGAAAGTGTTTAGCCTAATTTCCTAAATTTCTTAAGTTTGATGTTACCCTCACAGTATGGAGGGATTAAATGGGTTGCTTTAGGAAACATCAATACATTCCAACTGCATCCAAATTTTACCTTGGAAAATCATCAGATTTTATCTGTTGGGTTTTTTGGTTTCCTCTTTGCTCCACTGCTTCTGTTTTACTACTGTCTTCTGGTCATTATTAATAGATTAGGACAAGGCTGTCCTTCCCTAGGGCTCCGTGATGGATCCCCCATGCTCTTAGGCAAAACCAGGCCTTGGATAATTTCCTGAAATTTGCAAAAAGCCCTTTGCTTATCTCTTTCTGTAAGAGAAGGAAATTTCTACATATCTAACATAAAGCTCCAACAGACCCAGCCTGCACTTAGACTTGTCCAAGATAAAATTCATTTGCATTTCCTTCAAGATACTCAGAGAACGCTCACACCTATAAAAAAGAAAAAATATCACACAACTCACTCGGTGTTTGCAAACTGTCACAGTCTTCCTTTCGCTTGTGTGACAATCCCTTCTCTCAAATTCTGTGACTGACGTGGCTGTTTGAATTGCTAACGCTCTGTGATGAGGACTGTCACTGTCATTTCTGCTGTGTTTACCCAGTGCCGCTCACAACGGGGTTCCTTGCCCCGGCACAGTCCCTCACACTATGGTACATGCTAATAAACAGTAAGAGAAAAAAAGGTACTTCCCTCTTTTCAGCAGCAGAAACATAACAATCCTGATGAATAGGCCAGGGACTGGGAGTGTTTCCAGAAGCTGTAAGGAAAAAAGAAGTAATTTATTGCCGGTGCTAAAAATACATCATCTACCTGTGAATACAGGTGACCATCACTTGCTCACACGACTGGTGCTGTCCTTGGAGGGAAAAGACCACGAAGGTCTCTCTCTACCGTAGTGAAGAGCAAACAGCAAAGTCCTCCCTGAGCTTTTTGGGGGGAGCAGGGGTTGACACGTTGATTGCATTTTACTTCGCAGCAGAGCCGGCCTGAAACACAATTACATTTTCTCGATAAGACATCCAAAATGGTTAAAACGATTTTTCTATCAGGTTCGTTATTACCCTTCAAACAGCATTGCCCTTCTCCTCCACTTCTATTTCGCTTTTCCCTTCACTCCCTATTCAGACTTGGTGGGGTGAAGAGGAACCTGAAACCAAAGCTCTGCTCAGCCCCCATCTCCCAGCCCACCCAGCGAAACTCACAGCATCACAAACTTCGGCAGCTGAGAGGACCTGATTATTTTTATGGAAATTTGCTCCAGGTTCAGAAGTGGATCAATGACAATTTCTTGAGCTGGCTCCATTTTGAGAACCAAAATTGACTTCTGGAGAGGCTGCTTGATTTTCCAGCTTCCCCCCCTCTCAGAAAACAGATTATTGCGTAGGGCGGGGGGGATATAATGCAGCTCCAAAGAGGTTCGGGGCCTGTTAGACCCCAATATAAAATTCCCCTAGGCTCCAAGGGGAACAGAATAGCTCCCTGCTATACCCTTCTTGTCACCCCTTTACACCAGAGAGAGATGGGAGTAAATCCATTTGCTAATATTCTGTACACCACACAGAAATAAATGGCAGCTCAGGACATAACACAGGAGAGACTCATTTTGAGCAATTTAGTTCAGCTATTCCTTTTCTGAGCTCCCCAGTTTGCCCTATTTCTATTACCCAGCCGTGCCACTTCTTTGCTTTCCATACTGTCTTGCTGTCTGCCCATCTCACTCCTTTCCTTTTATATTTGAGAACACTTTTCTTCCCCTTCAAAGCTCTTTCATTCCAGTGTGAGTCCCTCTCACCTGCTGGGTCTCTGCATCTCGCTGGGACCACGGCAGTGGCAACTCCCCAACTTCTCTGCCCTGAGCATCCTCCTGCTGCTGCCCGCTCTGCCAGGGGGATCCAGGGGGCTTCCTTCTCCCTGGGGAGAGGGAGCTGGAGCTGAACCAGGTCCCCACCAGAGGGGCACAGCCCACAGGACATGCTACCAAAGCTTTTTTCCCTTCCTCCCACCCCCTTCCCCAGCCCTACAGCGTGCAGTTCACACCTGCGTGCTCTCTTATCCCGGAGAAACCTCATTTGCTTTTCATTTAATGCCACGATTCCTATCACTTCGGAAGAGTTTTAATGGAAGATTCTGCTCATAAAAGGTAGCACGGTGTTAAAACTGCATTGTTGCAGGCTGTAATTGCGTCGGTGGGGTGCATGCTGCACTGGATGGGCACAGGAGGAGAAATGAGGCTTATCTTTGGTCCAGCTTTAACCCAGCATCTCCCCAGCCTTTGCTCGGGCTGAGCTGTCACGGCAGCGCACAGCCCACTCCCCAGCGGGATTCGGTGTCAGCACAGCCTTACCGGGCTGGGGACGAGAGAAGGAACAAACCCCGGCGGCC
This sequence comes from Pedionomus torquatus, assembly GCA_013398155.1. Taxonomy (NCBI): domain Eukaryota; kingdom Metazoa; phylum Chordata; class Aves; order Charadriiformes; family Pedionomidae; genus Pedionomus; species Pedionomus torquatus. The sequence continues at coordinate 18,370 of VZRU01009363.1, read as the reverse complement.
AGAACTTGCATTTCATGGTCTGTCTGCAACAGAGCGAGTGACCCCGGGTGCTTTCTTGGCCTCTGGGCATCCCTGATGGCATCGTGCGGTGGCATGTACCCGCACTGAAAGGTTACCCTGCCCCACGGCAAAGGTCCCCGTGTCCACTCTGTGGGCTGGGAACAGCACCACAACCTTTTCCATCTGTCCTCAAAAAGGAATTCAGATTTTCTCTTCATCCCTTCTTTCCTCTCAGCTTGGCCAGTCTCAGGAACTGCAGGGGAACCAGCTGCAGCTCTGTTTAACAAATTCTTACCCAAACTCCACTTTTTTCCTACTCCATCTTATAATTCAGAGGCTGAGACCCTCCGAGTAGGGCCGAGTGACTGTAACAAACACAACCCCTCTAGTCTTTCACTTAAGATGTTAAAATCATCTCGGGGGCACCAGAGGTAACAAAAATTCAGGCTATTAATGCAAATTCCAGGCTTTGGGTTAGCACAGCGCAGGGCTTTCTGCAAGGCCTCCATAAAGAGGCTTTTAATTTAACTCTAATAGGGAGGTTATTGTATGTTAAATAAATACTAATTGATTATTTAATATATATGCATTGAGGGTTAACTGCTATGTAATGAGCTCCTCTCCATTAGTGGAGCTGCTAAACGTCAATTAATATGGGGTTTATAATCAATTGATATTTAACATGCCCTCTCTTCCCTGTTTAGACTTCATGGGTCAGCATTTCTGAAGTGGCCAATACCAATAGTTTCTTTTTAAAAATTAAAAAATATTTGTCCAAAGATTTACAGCAGGCTGGAGAGTCATGCATCTATTAAAAGCTCAGCAAATCAGCGCCACAGAACGGGATGCAGCGGGGTTGGTCTCTGATACCAAGAGCTGCACCTGCCAGAAACCACTGGAAATGAGAGAGAGGAGCCCCATTCCCTTAACTTCTGTGGGACTTGGACTTTTTTTTCTGTGGGGAATTTCCCAGAAAATGCTCTGTACCATTTCAAAGCTCTCTCCTTACTCAGAACATTAAGCAGTACATGGCACAGAGCTGGGCTTGGCCCCTGTGCGATCCTGGTTTTACTGGCCAGTTGCACTTAGATACGCAGGAGAAATGGGATAGGCAATGCCCCGAGTGGAAATGACTGCAAGATAAATATAAGGGACAAGATTTTCAAGGATGACCAGGGGATTTAGACACAAAGCTTCCATTTATTTTAACAAGCGTCATGTCTCTAACTCTCCCAACTGCCTTTTTAAATGTCTAATGGCTAAGACTTTATTCCCTTTGCCTCTTCTCCCCAAACACACACAAATAAATCATGTGCAAGCTGTTTGTGGTGTACACCAGGGAGAAAACAAGGAAGCTTCTAATTAAAGGAGTGATCATAAAGCATTTACAACCATTATCTAACACTGTTTCTTCTCTAATTTCCTTACTGGCAGCTTTCAAACAGTTTTCATGATGTGGCAGAGTTTAGCTTTGCTGCCAAAAATTCAGGCTGGAAGAGAACGTACATGGAAGTATGGGATCTTTTCCCATCCGAGAGCATCATTTTCAGGTTTGTCCCCAGCTGGTGCCCTAGCAGGCTACTCCAGAAGGTAAATGCTCCCTGTAAGTATTACTACATTTCTAATGGGCAGGGCTGGATGCGGGATGATGGATTCCCGTTTCAGCGTTCTCACAACAGCACTCATTAAGGGCAACTCCATCACTTTGCCATTGTGGAAAGCATCTTACCCACCCTGGAAACTGGTCAGTCCATACGGGTTGTCTAACCCATATTAACATCACAGCCTAAATCCTCATCTAGACAAGGTCCCTGTCTCCCACACTCGCTTAGTAGGTTTTGTAAAACACATGGTTGTTTTGAGCAATAAAAGACTCTGTGCAGAGCAGACAGAACGTGGCAACACCTTCTCTCCCTGCATCTGTACAGCACTAAGACAATGGAGCTTAAAGCATCATTGCAGCTTTCAGGCAGTGTTATGATGCAGATAATAAAGATGAAGAAAGAACAAAGAGGAGTACGTGGCCGGATCGTGGTTTGAAGTCTACAGGCTGATTTATGTCATCTGAGGATCTGGCCCAGTTAGATCTAATTTTAACATCCTTGACAAATTCCCTGTAACGGCGAACTGTCAAAAGGGAATCTTTTCCCCGCCCCTCATCCTTCCATCTCCATGAGCTGTTCCCTGTGACAACACTGTTCTCCAGCAGTAATTGGCAGTATCATTCTATTATCACTTATTCTTAAGGCCTAAGGATTTCATTCCTTGCAATTTTCCTGTTGTACAAATTCACATCTATTAGTTTAACACGTGTGGATGTGCGTGCATTCACTCCCTGCGAGTGCGAGCGTGTGCGTCTGGGGAGGGAAACAGTACTTAAAGATAAAAGGGGCCATTGTCTTATAAAAAAAAATTCTTAAGGAAGCAAAAGAGCTAATTACTGATGACACGTAGTTGTGACTTGCAGTAGGAGATGCCTCTGGCATCTCCAGCAAACACTCTCAGTTCTCCTTATAAGCATTTTAAATGGATGATGATCCTAATGAACTTAATAGCATCACTATCCAAGGACAGCATCAACTCATTGCCATCCTGTATTTTGCAGAAATAGCTTCTCTTTAAACAGCGTGCCCCTGCTTTGAACAGTAATGGTTTTTAAAAGTGTCTTAGCACACAAAGGCAAAATCTTTTTTGAAACAGGGTGGAATTGGTTGGTGATTATCACTGAAAAGCTGGCAGCCACCAGCTAACCTTCTAACAATGAAATATGGGAATTTACCTTCATGCTTCAATGCTTGCTATTCAGCTGTCTACCAGGGTCTAAATCAATGATTCTACACCCTCCACTCAAGGTTTCTCTTTCAAATGCTGCAGATATGACCTTAAGTTCATCATCTAAACAATGCAGTTCACGTTTAATTTCATTAATCTAAGATCTTCCATAAAATTGCAATATGGCACCATACCTTTCAAGTACCTTCATTAAAATCCATGTTATTTCTAAATCCTATGCATATCTATGAGGTCATACGGTGTTTTATTAAAATGGATTTTTGAAAAGCTCAGCTCTTTTATCACCAATTGTCATAAGGTAGCTTACAATAAAAAATAAAAATAAAATTTAAAAAAAAAAAAGGAAAAAGAAATCCTCTCCCTTTGCTTAGGTGATGAACAGATCACCCATTTCTGGAAAGTACCTCCTTTCCTAATTTTTAGCCCTTTTTCCAAGGTTTTTATGTTTATGCGAAGAGAGAAGTTATTACACCCTCCTCGTTCATGTAATTTCTGGCGTTTACTCTGCCTAGCGCCCTTTCAAAGTGTATCCTTCATTCAGATCCAGTGGATGTTATTTCCAAGATTTGCCCCCAGATGTCTACATGGCACCACGTTCTCAAGCTGCACAATGGATTCTTTTTTTTTGCTGTTCTTGGCAAAATACGTTGGCACACGTTTGTTTTTTTTTTTTTACTGCAACGCTTTCCCTATCTCTTGTCTATGTTATAAATTACTTGGTATTGTGATAACACTTTGGAAGGCCAGTTAGGAGCAGGGAGCTCCTGATAGTAGATGCCAAGAGCACAAAAGGCAGATCTTGACCCCCCCCAAGCCCCTTCTCTCAGCAGTTCCCACCCATCTAGATCAGAAGATATCCAAAGGGAAAGAATTCTCCTCTTCGGTTTGTGCTCACAGTAAGCAAACACAAATCGTACAGTAAAGTTCTTACATAATTCTGGCAGATGCACATAATAAATAAATAAAATAATGCCAAATAAATAGATTAATCATCTTCCTAATAACTGTGCACTGAGATGGGCCCACAGCGCTCTGATCCTGCAAAGGTCCCTGTGCCCGGCCACATTCTCGCACCCCAGACTCCTGCAGACTCCAGACCTTCCTCCGGGCTTCTTTCCTGGATTATTTCCAGGATCAGGGAACAAATTCCTCCTGCCGATACCTGAGCTCACCTGAGCCGTGTTTCTCTCTGGGCCTTCGCAGACCCACCCCCGCCTCTGCTTGAATAAGCCCCATCACAACGGGGAAGGAGGGAGGGAGGGCTGAGCTCCCCTGGGAAGCATCTCAGAGTTGGGGCAGGTTCCCCCAGCCTTGCACAGGACTTGCCTCTTTATTAGCACCTGCTTTATTCCCTTCCTGTAATGAAAAGCAAAATAAAGTGCTGCCATCCACCATGTGTCGCGAAGCCACTGAAATCCACATCCAAAAGAAATCAAAGTCACAACAAGTCATAGAATCCTAGAACAGTCAGAGTTGGAAGGGATCTTCAAGATGATCCAGTTCCAACCCCCCTGCTCCAGGACACCTCCCACCACCCCAGGTTGCTCCAAGCCCCATCCAGCCTGGCCTTGAACCCCTCCAGGGATGGGGCAGCCACAGCTTCTCTGGGCAACCTCTTCCAGTGCCTCACTGCCCTCACAGCAAAGAATTTCATCCTAATATTCAATCTATATGAAATATTAAAAATATTTAATATCAAGCGGCAAAATATTAAGCAGCCTGAAGAGGCAAAGCTGTCCTGTGGCCCTGCCCTCATCCTCTGCACTATTTACTGAGGCTCCAGCAGGAGACACTGAGATACTGCTATTGAGATGTCAGTTCTGACAAACCTTCCACAGTTAATATTGGTTGATGGCTTCAACCTCGCCTTCCTTCATCCTTCCATAAAAACATACCCCGGCTGCAGTACTGCGCTTACGGTGTAACATTACTCTGAAGAAGCAATTACAGCGAGTACAGCAAGGAACTAAAGACAGGTCACCTAAATGAACTGAGGGAAAAGTACATGAGAAAACAAGAAAATGTCTTCATCACTTTTCAGGCTTCAAATTGGAAAAACAGGGATCAATACTCCAGAACTTCATTTAATGGTGTGAAAAACAATCCACCCCAAGACAGGCAGGAATCACTTATTGCAAAACAAACAGGCCAATTAGGGCTGGGCTGGGCGCAGCGGGACGTGGGTGCCAGAGCCATTCCTCCAGCCTTGCCCGCCCCAGACACAAGCACAAGGGCTGAAGCCACCAACGGAGGATGCTCCGATGCCACACGGCAAAATACGCCCCCAAAAAGGGCCAGTTTGCTGCTTTTTTTTTCCTCCCCTAATTTTTCATCCCTGGTACTTCCCATTCATCCTAATGATCACAGAAACAACGTGCAAACACCAAGAGACCTGGGCTGGGAGATGGCACCACAACATGGCATTGTTGAATCGCTTAGGTTGGAAAAGACCTGCAAGACCATCAAGACTGACGGTTACACCGGCACTGCCAAGTCCACCGTGTCCCTAAGCACCACATCTACACCCCTTATAAATAATTTGTTCTCATATGTGCTGAAAGTTTGGCCGATGCCTCTCGGTCTGGCCCCTGGCCCAGCGAGAAGGAGGAAGATATTATTGAGCCATGGCTTCATGTTGTCCACAATGGTGGGGATGTGCAGGAGAACCCTCTTACCATGGCTGTCACCACTTACACCGTTCCTCATTGAAAGCAGCAGAGCCTGCAGAGACGCACTCACATCCTTTCTGCATCCTTCCTCAAGGCTTGGTCCAATATGGCCTTAAAACTTGTGGTACTGGGGTCCAGCACCCTCCTCAGTCAACTGGTTCTGCTCCACAGCTCTTTTGGTGTTGGAAAGTTTTTCTCCATCTCTAGAGAAGTGGCAGCTCCTCTCTCCGGTGTGCCGTTCAGGACGCTGTACCTGAATTCAAACATCTGCCACGGGAGGATTTTATTGCTTTTACTGTCATTGGCACTGCTGGGTCCTGTAGCAAATTAAACAGATTAATAGGAGTGATGTAGAGGGAGTATAAAACCCGTCAGTCTTCACCGTGGGCCAAGCGCCACTGAAATGGAGAGGGAGGGAGGCTGGCGCTGACATTTGCAGAAGTAACGTCATGTTATTAAAACAAAGTTGGCACGAGGGGAAAATATGTTTGCTTTGCACTTAATAATGGCTACAAGAGCATATTCAGAATCAAATTTTTGTAAGGCAGGCAGTTCGCATTTTCTCCTCCCCCTTGTCGGTCAGAACCGGTCCTCGTGTTACCAAGTGACAGGGCTGATGTTTTCAAAGGACGTCAAAATGCAGAGTGGTCATCCAGCCTGAATCTCAACTCTAACTTTGAATTTATATTTGTCTCCAGAAAAATAATCAGCCCCAAAACACACGCCCACCGTCTCTGGATGCACTTAGAGAAAACTGCTGTGCAGTGCAATTTTTCTCTCTTTTTTTTTCCCCCCTTCTGCCGAAACATTGGTTGTATTTTCTCCTTTTATTTATTGGAGTGCTAAATGGATTATTTCAGTAATAAATCAGGCCCTTTCATTACATTTTTTAAGGTGTTGTCACTGTTATGAAGTACAGTGTGCCATCAAAATTAAGCTCAGATTGCATTACCACCTATTTTATAGATAGAGAATTACTTGATGGATTTTTTTTTTCCAGCAGTCTAAGCACTTTGTGTCTTTCCCTCGAAGAACAACCAACTCCCTAGTCTCACGCAAAATTTTCCCTTGCAAGTTACCAAATTCTCATTCCGACGGTCTCACAAACATCTTTGTGTTATGTTTTAAACCAGAGGGATGATATTTCTTTTAGCCCCAACTAACTATTCATGAACACGTGAGGAATCATTAAAGGGTGCATGGAGTGGAATTACCCGGTGTGTCTGCCTCCTCTCTCACTTCCCGAGGTATAAATCAGGAGTAATTCCACTGAAGTCAGTACAGTTACCTTACAGATAAAAAGAAAAAAATAAAAAACCTGCGGAAATGGCAGTGGAATGAGGCAGCCTGTGGGTTTTTGCTGCGTTTGGAACAAAGGTGGCTGAAGGAGATGCTGATGTCCAGGGTAACTTCCTCTGAGCAAGACTCCAGTCTCCTCAACCGCTGCCAGATCTCCCCAAGTGAGCACGTGGACCCCGTTTCATCATGGCCCCC
>VZRU01009362.1:116506-143453 GCA_013398155.1 Pedionomus torquatus | reverse complement strand
GGTAGGGACGGGCACGGCCAGGATAAGGCAGGTGGCTGCGTTGGTGAGGTCATAACCAGCTCCTTCAGTCAGTAAACAGGGTGAGCGGAAAACCGGGGGAATCGAACACCTGCAAAGGTTATATGTGGTGAAATATTTTTTCCTCGGGAATTTTAGGTTCTTGGAAGATCTTTAAATCGAAGTGCTGCACTTAACGTTGAAAAGAGAACGAGCTGGAAGGACAGTCCGGGCACTCACGGTGCCAGCTAACCTCACCAAGAGAGGGCTGGTTAGAAGCCGCCCAGGACTTGTCGGGGGTTTGAAGGGGAGCCAGGGCATTTCCATTGACTCAGGTAGCTCATTGTACCTGTCCTACGTTTTCTGTTCTGTTTCTGTCATTGTGAGCAGCACGGGATGGCAACCCGAAATTTAACAGATTATTTGTCTAACAGGACGCGTTTGACATAGAAAATGAATGATGAAAAGGTAAAAAGGAAAAGGAAAATATGTGAAGTCCAAAGAACAGTGAGAAAAAAGTCAGTACTGAGTTTTCAGGAAAGGTTGAATGCAGCCAAAACTTTTCAATGCCTTACTTGTCCTACTTGTTCATATGAAATCTTTTCTCCTCCAGGGATCTTTGCATTCAGCATTCTTGTTGAGGGAAGATTCAACATATAGCAGCACAGCACGAAGGGACTGTTTTCTGAAGCCATACGTTCAGGATGTATCCCAGTTCTGTATAAGCACTAGCGATCCCTTTTTTTGGTTTCACTGCAACAGCATTTCTGCAATGAATGTGTTACCACTGAGGAAACTAAGGAAAATGGCATTACCTATGTGCTTCATGAATTGAACAACCTCCCTTTGATTCCATTGGGACTAAGGAACTGGGTTATCCAGTTTGTGTTTCAGGTAGTGATAGATTATGCATTGCACATTTATTGTAAGCAAAGTCCCTGAGTTTCTGCTAGTCTGCATAATTGGCTCCAATAAATTACCAGAGTGCCAGGAGCCCCAGCCCTAGACTGCATTCGTGCCTGTGCAGTCTGTCAATGTCTCCGTCCATTGCTGTGAATAATTGAGTGTAGTGACAGAGGCTGGAACTTTGCTAATAGTTAAAATGCTTTTAAATTAAAGCAAGAATGGAGGGAGGAGGAGCCTGTCTGTACAGATTACTTCGCTCTTTGGGGCAATAGTCAGAGCAGTCATCCTCTGTACAAGGAAAATGGAAGCATAGAAGGTTATTAGAAAGGCTCGGTGAACATTTTTCTACTAAAGCAGGTTCTGACAGAAGATACAGTTCTTTATGGGAAACCTTTCCTTAAAAAAAAATCTGGAAGACATTTGGCTGAAAAACAACACATCACAAAAATAGGTGGCGCCCATCTCCTGCAGGCATTCAGCAGGGATTTCACCTTCCATGAAGCTCTGCCCCTTGTTAGTCCAGAGCAGGTTGAGATGAGAGCCGGACTGCAGCATGAGCCTGCACTCCTGACAAGGATGCAACCACAAATCACAGTTCCCAGTACAGCAACATACTGATTCAGATTCAGCAGCAATATTTCAGCTTTGTATTTCCCTTTTTCTGGAGGTTGTATTTTTCCACCCAATCAATTCTACTGATTTTCCCAAGGCCAGATGGCAAGCTAATGGTAACACTGAGAAGGAAGATCCCCTGTCTTTCTAGCCATTCCAACCTCCAACATCTAAACATGCCCATCACTTGAATCACATAGAAAAATAAACTGGGCAAAGATCATTCCTTGTTCTTATGGAAAAAAAATGTCCAGAATGCATCTCTCTGACCCTATTGGGTAGTTCCTACCCTGTACGTAAAGAGCAGCGATACAACTAACTTTCTGATGTATATGCAAATGACTGGCAAATTGACTCCTTTTTGTTTATCAGTACAATCCTGTTGAGTGACTCCAGTTCAGAGAGTGATTGCTTACATCTTGCTGTTAGCAAGAAACGCCTAAGAAGCATCAATAAAACTTCTATCACAAACAATAATACAACCACCAGTTGCTTATACTGCTGCTGGAAAAGTGAAGTTTTCCCTTGTGATGACAATATGGACAATGGCCATCTATACCCATGCTTTTACAGGTGGACAGCAAGATCACAGATCCTGAGAATGTAGCTTTGAAATTGCATTTCCAGCTGCTAACCTAAGGATATGTTTAGTTGCAGTGACAAGAATGGCTCTAGCTAAGCATCTCATTACATTATAGCCAAGATACAATCAGCATCCACAGGGACAGCTGGATTGAGGGAAATCGAAGCCATTAGCTCTCAGATGGAAAAAGCAGTAATTTCATTGCACAGCATCACCCGCTGGATGTCCCGATCTCCCCTGATACCAGAAATCTCTATTGCTGAAGCTACAATTCCCTTTCTGGCTCATTGCAAAAGAAATTTCATTTTGTTTTATCAGGACAATCATGAGTAAAACAAAGCAAGGGATGAGAGATAATGCCTAAGGCGTTTCTGCCTGTGAAATCAGATATCTTTTAGCAAGCCTTGGACCTCCACAAACTGTCCCACAAAGCAATATGAGAAAAGGTGTCATAGCCACCAATGCCACAGGGTCCAGTTGATAATGTTCCACTTATCGGGTCAAGATGCAATATAGCCCTAAAGGCATCTAGCTAGCAGCCTCGCTACACACTAAAAGGCAGTTGTAATCGGTAAATGCTAAAAGAAATCAGCCCAGGCCCCTAGCTGATCCTGGTGACCTCTTTCAAGAATAGCTTAACATTAGTAGGTGGGTGTCTGCTGGAAATGTACGAATAACAAGATTTTAGCAAGGAACGAAAGTTGAAAAAGGCTTGAGGGAAGAAGAAAAAAGCTGAATCCGCTCCTAAGAAGTTTACGGGTACGTGTTCCTTGTCTGCCAAAGTAGTACCAGTAGTACCTCTGTAATGGACTCTGTTTATTACTTAATTACCCAAAGCTGTCAGCCTGTATTAGCTTTATGAAGTTGCACTCCTAACTTCCCTCTTTAGAAAACCTTTAGAAATGAGGCTGCCTGTATAACCATGTCTTGAGGTGTAAAGAACTACTCGTGAAAAACACATCTAAGACAGGAAATTACTGTGCCCTACAAAACCCAGTTTGTGTTGCTTCTCTCTCGCCTCTCATCCACTGTATTGTTCTGATGTGTTGTCCTCCACATTTTGTTCTCCATAAGCACTGCTGAAACAAAGCCCTAAAACCATGCACCATTACCAGTAGCCTGTCTCACTGAAGTCCTAGCCATTGTTTAGCTGTTCTACAATAATAAACCACAAATTCCTTTTAATTCTTTATCAATGTAGAACTCACAGGGCATTACAGGAATAGATAAGCACTGTTTTATCCATTTTACAAGGAGAAGGGATTGCTTAGGACACCGTGATGAGTCGTTGGCAAAGGTTGAATAGTGTCTGTGTTGTGTTCTCATCACTGAACTCTGCCTCCATCATCTCAGGCTCCTGAGAACTCCTGGCAGCATATTGCCTCATCTGGGAAGAGGAGCAGATTGTGGTTCCTGCCTAGAGGACAAGGCAACAAAGGCCTGGGTTTCTTTTAAATTATTCACGTGTCCTCTTCAGACAGCATAGCTGTTGCTCAGAAACACGACATAACTATAGACGTACACAGCAGGTACCTTTTGGTTTTAAAGCAAATACAGGCTCTCAGTGGGAACAAGAAAACTCAAGACCTTCAAGAAAAGAGCGGGAGGTTTTGTTTGGGATTTTCAGATTATTTTGGCTTATGGTTTCTACTCAGCGAAAGCCTTTCTCTTTATAGTGACACTTGGTCTTAGTTCTTGGAGTACAGAGACAGATGCTTGCTGAGAGAAGCTGCATACAAGACTCAAAACTGTTGTAAAGAGTAGCTGCCCAGTGTTACAGTCTCTGAATCATTCGTGACTGCAGTACAGTGTGACAGGAGCTCGTGTGAATCAGCTCCACATTGTGGGGTCAAGTCATAGGTTCTGCCACATCTGAACAGACTGGGAAATAGCGATCAGATGCTTAAGGACTGGTGCCAAAACTTAGGACAAGGACTTGAGGCCTTGCACATCAACATCGGTGTCCCTTTGGATTAAAATTAAATTCTTCTTCTTTGAATCCATAGGTGAGTTAGAGGAAAAGGTGATTTTGAGTAATTGTCTTCTGTAAGAAACACCAAGAGAGCTGAAGTGTACAGAAACGCCACAGAAAAGAGGCCAGCTGATCCTGATGAATTAGTCAAAACATAATACTGTAAGACTGTTGGATGACCGAGTCACTGCTATGCTGAACCTGTCATAACAGCAACAGAATGATTAGAACGTAACAGGAGAAGTACTTCCAGCAGAAACAAAAGCAGCCACTGCATGTTGTGCTGGGGAGACCTGACCTGCCATAGTGTGTACACAGCGGTCAGGACAGAGGAACTGGAAGGGGTGAAGAGAAGAGCCTGTGTCCCAGTGACAGGGGCAACGGGCACAAGCTGGAACACAGCGACTTCCATTCCAATATGAGCAGAAATTTGTTCAGGATGAGGGTGTCTGAGCCCTGGCAGAGGCTGCCCGGGGAGGTGTGGAGTCCCCTTCTCTGGAGACCGTCAAGCCCCTCCTGGGTGCAGTCCTGAGGGATGTGCTCTGGGCGACCCTGCTGGCGCAGGGCAGTGGCACGGGATGGTCTCTAGAGGTCCTTTCCAACTCCTAACTGTATCTTAGGACATCTGGGATACAGGACAGTTAAGCTAACTATAAATGGGAAATTAAACTGATCTCTTGTGTTTCCAGTTCCAAATTACATCAAGTTGAAAAGGAAGGAAACTATCATCATTGGAGGAAAGGCGCCAAGTGTTTGGAAGTTTTGTTTTGTTTTTCTTTTTTGCTGTTTACAGGATTTTTTTAAACGCTTCCTAGATTTTGAGTTCAATCTATAGGTTTGGAATTTGTCCCATATTACACCCTATCACATTGTTATTTCTGCATTGACAGTATCTTTTGTGCATTTAAAGGTTACCAAAAAAAGTGAATGCCTGGGAATGGGAATAGGTCCATTTTATCATAGAATCATAAAATGGTTAGAGTTGGAAGGGATCTTAAAGTTCATCGAGTTCCAACCCCCCTGCCCTGGGCAGGGACACCTCCCACCACACCAGGTGGCTCCAAGCCCCATCCAGCCTGGCCTTGAACCCCTCCAGGGATGGGGCAGCCACAGCTTCTCTGGGAAACCTCTTCCAGTGCCTCACCACCCTCACAGCAAAGAAGTTCTTCCTAAAATCCAATCTAAATCTCCCCTCTTCCAGTTTAAAACCATTACCCCTTGTCCTGTCCCTCCCCTCCCTGACCAAGAGTCCCTCCCCAGCTCTCCTGGAGCTCCCTTCAGATCCTGGAAGGCTGCTGCAAGGTCTCCCCGGAGCCTTCTCTTCTCCAGGCTGAACAGCCCCAGCTCCCTCAGCCTGTCCTCACAGCAGAGGGGCTCCAGCCCTCTGAGCATCTTAGCAGATTTCTGCTGGACTTGTTCCAACAGTTCTATGTCCTTTCTCTGTTGAGGACTCCAGAGCTGGACACAGGACTCCAGGTGGGGTCTCAGGAGCGCAGAGTAGAGGGCTTCTGTACGTTGTGCAAGAGTGAATGGCTAATGTGGACAGCCCTGCAAGAGCCCCATCATGAGCATACTCAGCTCCTCCATAAAAGGGGCTGAGCACCTGCAGTAGCCCAAGGGAGATTTTGAATGCTCAGCACTCCCCAGAATAAGCCCTATTCTGCTGTTTACAGGGAACACCCCCGTGTTTTAGTAACTGAAGGAGGGCGTAGTCCAGAGGAGAGGCTCCTGCTAGCAGCTTGCTGTACCGATTTTATTCTCGGCTTCATCTGATTATTTTCCCTGTCAGGTTTTGTTAGTATCTGCAGGGAAGCAAGTCAGTGCTATAAACTATCCATCAGATTATAAGTTGCCTTCCAAGCCGTAATTCTCAATTATTATCCATCTGCTACATATATCCTGTGGGGACTGACAATGCAGGTCATCAAGGGAGTGCAATGCAGTCAACAATTGTCTAAAATAGACTGTGAATTTTACCCTTTCTTTTTTCCTTCCCCTTCCTTTTTGATTTCTTTTTGGTCCTCAAGGAATAAACCAGGAATCTTACTCCTCAAGGAGTAAAATAGGGATCCTATTAGAATGAAGGAACACTGATAAACCCCTGCCATGTGAAACACGGTCATTGAAATGGCAGAGTGCAGTGCAAGCGGTAGCGCTAGAAATTGTGGATTTAAAGTGCTGACCTTTTAAATGATGGTTTGCCATCAGCACTGCGTGATGAGTAGCAAGGCTGTCAGGCCTGCTTAATTTCAAAAACTTATTTTTTAGCATATATTATTTTTCAGTACTGTAGTGCTGTTGAGAAAATTAACCCCATTTTACAGCTCGAGGAAATAAGTAAGACATCAGTTAGGGTATCACCAAGGTCAAAGTCCAATCTCAAAACCTGGCTTGCACTCAGTGGTGACGCTTTGGGAAGGCACACTGACCTGGAGTGATGGACCTGGGCGTGCTGGCCCTCTGCCACTTCCTTCTCCCTCCTTTTCATGGTTCAGTTGTCACCTCAGGCCCGAGTGACGGCAGCAGTGCAAGCAGCTGGTGATTTTTTCCACAGCTCCTCAGACCCAAGAAATGTTCCCAAGAAGCGTCACCTTTGCACTGCACGGTCTCCTGAGCCAGCTGTAGAGAAAGAGGAACTCAAAGAATTCACTGGCCACAGGGAAAGGCAGGGCTTGGCAAGGGTCACGTTTGTTGTAGGTCAGGATGTGCTGCAGACAGCTTGACTTACCTTTTCACATCTCTGCATTGACACTTGCCTGCTCCAGCTAAGACATGTATAGGTTTCAGAGTCAATTGTGGCTAATTAAATGCGCCTTCCCCTTACCTGAGGATCCTCACTCTGCAGCGAGTACTGGGGAGCAGGCTCCGGGGAAGCTGGCTCTGCCACAGGACCAACAATGCCGTTGCTCAAGGAGAAGGAGGTTGTCCAGGGAAACACACTGTAAGTGCCTAATGGACTTTAACTAGATCTTTAAAAAATACAGTTTCCCCCCCCCCAAAAAAAAAGAGTGCGCCTTAGGCCAAAGTTATGCAGTTCATCACACTCGGAGATTGTGCCCTCGGAGTAGAGACCAGCAGACCAAGGTGGGTGGCAGTGCCAGTCTCTCACGTTAGTGGTGGTAAGGATGCTGGCAACAATTAGCTTCTGCACTGACCCTCTCGCACCACGTTGTTACCCACGTGGGAACATTCTTAAGAGCTGTGGAGCTTTATCACGCTTATTTCCACAAGAGTTTCATTCCCGTTTCTCTCAGTCTGGTGCGTGATGGACCTTGGTTCCAACATGCACCGAGAAACACATCATCAAGCTCCTGCAGCCACAGAAGGGAAGGCAGACATAGACTCCTAATATACATTGCAGGCAATCTTATTATAGAATCTTTTAAAAAAGTGTAATGAGAACAACATTAGTTTGACGTCACGCTCTTTCACTGCACAGCAGCATTAATGGATGAAACAATTAATTGTTCCTTTTCATCACCCACAAACATCATGACAAAGGGCATGGATTCTTTCCAAGCTTCAGCCAATCTTTAATCATTGCAATATATCTTACAGCACATTTCAAAAATTCATACAGTATGTTTGATGAGAAGGGAAATTAATCACTGCCACATCTCTGGTTTATGAGTCACTGTGGTTCCTCCGATCATATGGGAAATGCAAAAGAGAGGTGGGGTAACTCACATCTGACAAAAGCAATGGTTAATATTCCTTACCATGTGGGCAAAATGCATGTTATCTGATTGCTCTGCAGGAAATAATCTCCATGGTCTCATTTTTCGATCTGCACTTCAAGTCTTTTTTCTCCCTTTCTTTTCCCCACCTAAATTACAATGCTTTATTGAACAGAACGCACACAAGCCAGACTCCATCTGGGAGAATAAATGCTGAAATCATCCACTCCTCCTCCTCCTCCTCTTGGTCTCGGGACAAGACTATGGACCATCTCTCAGATCAGTGCTGATCTGGACATGCTTCAGGCGTGGAAATGTTAGACATGGTTCTGGCCACTATACAATCCAAAAAAAATGTCATCCATTGATGCCTGATTCTCAGCGCTAAGAGCAAAATCTCATGCTCTGCTGGGATTGTAAGCGAAAACAATTTCAAAGCTTCTCCACATGCATGACCTTCCAACATCAAGCCTTACAATTCCACTGCTTCTAGTGACTGAGGCACTGTTATTTCTATTTCATCCAGGCAGAAGGAAAAGCACAGATCTCCATTCAGGGGTCAGACAGAAAGACTAACCAGTCGACTTCAAGAGCTCAATCGGAGACTATTTGTGCAAGTTACTGTACTAATTGCTCAGAGGAATTGGTATCTTCCAGTTGGAGATCCATTGCAGCTGAAGGACACAGATTGGGTCTTCACATTTAGCAACTCAGGCACGCATTTTCACAAGGTAACAGTGAAATTTACTTGTCCTGAGCAAGAAATATCTTTGTGCTAGATGACCTGTCCCCCTCTCCCCTGAGATCATCAATGTCCAGGTGAGAGAGACAAGGAATGGTGGATGTTACTCTGCTTCACAGGGACCAGGGACTGTGATGCCAACAAGGTTAAAGCACACCTTAGCAATACAAGAAAGGTTCTGCAATGCAAGGACCACCTCTGGGAGACCCTCCTTGGCTACACACAAGTCTTACTGCCTCTGGAATCGAAAGCATTCAACAACAATACTCATTCTTAGTTGAAGGACCACCACCCTTCTGAAGGATACTGATTTCATAAATATATATGAACTATATAGCCAGGAGTTTCTGTTTTAGGACCAGTTTGCTCCCTGAAAAATTTAACCCGGGCTTCATGTGACACTCGGCTCAGGGAAATGAAGATGAGGAAGTTCTGTCTTGCCACGAAGTGTTCATATGCTGCAATATCAAGTGGTGGAAGAATACCACTCTTCCTTTAAACCTGTTCCTCCCAATGCTAGTCAGTGCCCTCTAGCTCCACTGAACCTCTCAGCATCACTCAGGATAGAATGCCCAGGTCTGAATCTGAGTCTCCTCAGGTAAGCTGCACAGATCAAGTGTGATCAATAGACAACGGTTTTGCACCTAGCCTTTGAGAAAACTAGCTGTCCTAAGCTGGGTATGTTGAAGTGGAGATGACCTCAAATACTATGTGTCCTATAGGATAGATCCCATAGGGATCCTGACCTATATCCCCCAAAATAACCATATTGAGTGACTTGGGAGTCAGCGTCTTTCCAACAAACCTTAAGGGTATGTTGAGGCATCACTAATCTGTAAAGCACTGCAGGGTTTTTAGCTGTATGCTATGGTTACTGTTCTTCTTGCTACCTGCTATTTGTGATCAAAACCCATGTAACACAGCACACGCACAAACCACCTGTGCTTTGCAGAAAAAACACCCACAACAATGAGGACTGCGCCAGAACTGCAGGTTGTCGCTGGCATATTAAATTCCTGGGCACAACTGTATGCTTATGAATATGGAAGCCCAAGTAAGGGCAAGACCTTCATAGTGGGGTGAAAAGTCAGAAGAGCCAGGATTTTTAGGTGGACATTTCCCCATTGGTTACTGAGGTGGCTCAGTGCAATTAGAAAAACCTCCTATGCTAATAATTTTTCCATATTCATCCTCACATCCAAGATCATCACCCTAAGGTTATAAGGTTATTGATTTGAGATTTCTCTGAAAGACAGATGTTCCCCAGCAAAGGCTACAGACAAGAGTACCCTTGATGCATCATAGATCACCTTGGCAAGTGTCAAACTCTCCCCCAACCAATTATCATTCTGCAGAAGTCTTCAGCATAGTCACCTTATTATGCAAGTCCTCAAGTAGCAGTTTCCTTAATTAGGCTCTCGAGGACCCTGAGCAGCGGGGACACTGCAGTTTGCTCAACTGACTTACACAGGTCTTTCCCTCACCACAGCTGTGGTTTTCCCCAGTTTCTACACCAAACACCCCATGTAAACTCACCGTCTCCTTTCCTAGCAACTGTGACAAGAAGACCAAACTGTTTGCTTAGTCTTTCCTGGCTACATCCTCCCACTCCCGCATTTTTCTTGAACAACCACAACTCCTCCCATCCTCTTCCAGGCCATACTTGCAAGACCTCTATTGATGTTATCACTCTTCTCCAGCTGGGCCACACCTGAAACACGGTACCCAGCCCCAGTGTGGGCTTCCAACAGAAACCTTAGCAGCGCTACAAGTGGAAGCACTACTTCACAGTTACTTTGCAGAACTGACTTCTATTTAAACCTCCCAATATTTGTTCACCTTTTCTACACCACAGTAACGCTACTGACTCACATTCACCTTGCACCTCAAATATATAAACAGAATGTTAGGCCGGGTTAGCGTGGGTTGATTTAAAATGAACTCTGTTGCAAGGACTTAGTCTTGGGGAACAGCTCTGCTTCAAGGCAGAAAAGAGATAATCTTCATTTTATAGGCTCAAGATGCTTGCAAAAATACCCACTCATGGGAGGGTTTTTTAGCAGGTCTGCTGCACTTTGGGTGGTTTGCTTGCCCCTAATCTGATCACAGAGTTTTGCATTTATCACTCCTAAGTAATAGTTCTCTGTCCCTACCTTCAGGCTGGATATTAAAGGAAACGGTGAGGTTTGCATCTGCCACCGCATACATAGACAAGCCTGTCACCACCTCCCAACGTGCCCCAAAACGCTACAGAGGATAAAGCCTTTTGCTTTTCTACCTTTCTCCTGTCTTAACTAGGAACTGAAATCCTAGACAAAAAATCCCCCTGTCTTAGAGGAACTGACAATACATGGCTGGATCACAAAGCTGCAGCTAGGCACAAACACACTGCCCCTTTCTGCATCTTTAATTTGTAGTGGATTTGGCTTTGCAGAACAAAGCAGAACATGAAGTAGCCTCTTGAAGCTTTCATATTGCAGTGAATTTCATGAAAACCTTCCCGATTTCTTTATAACGACCCTGCCTAATTCTTGACTGCATTTACTGTTGCCCTCTACTGCTTTCAGCGATTGCCTCAAGACGTAAACACTTTCATATATCACTGCAAAGTCATTAGAATATGAAAACAGAGGTCACTGCAAAGGGCACAACCAGCTCTTGGTCTCGGCTGTGAAAGCTCTGCCCTCCATTAGTGAGTCTTCAGGGAAAGCTAACTTTCTTCTCTTTAGAAGTTATTTGCAAGCCTTTTTTCCTTAGAGGAGAGGCCAAACGTAAGATACTACTGATGAAGTACAAAAGAACGTATGTACAGGACAAGCAGTCAGTGTTTGCCAGGGATGTTTTCTGAATGGGGAGTGGGGACGAGAGACAGGCAATTATCATCAGCCAGCCACTGAGCATTTCCAGCTTGATCCGCCGCGCTGAAGAATTCTTCTGAACATTACATGTGTAAAGTCAAGATGCAAGCCGTGATCCAAAGTTGTCCAAAGTCAGCCTAGGACTGAGGAACACAGTAGAAGTCAAATTCTTCCCACTTCTGTACAGGTCTGATTTGTGCTTGCCGCAGGTTCATCTGTTCATCATGTTAAAACTGATCCTTTGATATCTCTTGAAAGTACAGAGCCGTGTTCAATGTTTGTATTTGATGATGGTCAAAAAGCATGTCAGCTGCCAGGAACATTCAGAAGAAGAAGAAATAGAGAAGCAGACATTATTATTCCAACAGAAAAAGTAATGCTGAGGTAACACCTTTAATACCATGGTCCTGCCCCGTGTCAGGAAGAGTCTATAGAACTAGAAAAGGTAAAGAGAAGAATCAACAGGACAACTAGATCTGCAGAGTGGCTTTGATAATTCCAGCAACAGCAGCTCTTTTCCAGGGTGAGGATGCCTGGTTTGTTTAATTTTCTTTAGAAAATGTGTTCAGCTCTCCTCTGATACTAGAACAGAAGATAGCAAGCGAAGCTGGAAAATACTAGATTTAAAACAGACGGAAGTGCTTTCACACAATGCATGGGGAACCCATAGGAAGATGAAAAGTTTAAATAGATTCAAAAACTTATCAGGCACATGCACGAAAGAAAAATCCACCAAAGGTTTTTAATACAGAGATACCCTTTTTGGCTGTAAATGAACTGCAAATGACAGCAAGGATGTTCTGGAGGAGGATAGCAATAGGGTCATTGCATTCTCATACTCCCTGCTGTTCATCCACTTTTCACCAACCAGATACAAGATGCTGAGCCTTTGGTCTGACCTAGTACAACAGCCATTTATGTCCTTACAACACAGAAGTTAAGCAAACCTTTCTTCTGTGCCTTCTCCTAGGGCATTACGAGCTTATTCATTGCATTAGGCTTCCCCGGGTTGTGAGAGGAGAGACAACCTGTTGTTTCAGAGTCATTTCAGAGACCAGTCAGGTGTGAACTGGAAACTTGTGCGGAAAGACTTTGATTTCCCAGTCTCTCTCCGCTTTTCCTGCCTCCATTGATCCCTGCCCACTGAGATCACACACTGCTGAAGTTCTGTCTCCAGCACAGTCTGCATGAAAAACATATGGATCTGCATCAAGTAATGGCAATCAGGAAGCCAGTTAACTGAGTAGTTTATTACTAGAGCCCAGCTGTAAAAAAAAATGCCACTTTTTAGCTTCTCAGTTTTGCTGGGTTACTCAAGTTTGTCTGAGAACCAAAAAGAAAAACACACACACACCCCCAACACACAAACACATTTTAAAATATCGACTAATCAGGGCAACTGGTACAGCAGCAGCAAAGAAAAAATAAATAAATAAATAAATAAATAAATAAATAAATAAATAAATAAATAAAAGAGAAGAGAGAAAACAAGCAGCCTGTAATTTTTATGGGCTTGTCATATCTGTACCTGAAATAAATCCCCAAAATAAAGGGTTTAATTCCACATTAGTGCATACAGCAGTTCATTGAGTTTACAGCTGATGGTTAAGCTTTACAAATGCTTAGTATTTCAGTGCTACAAGGAAGGAAGTGCTGAGCACAGATGTTTGCAAAGAGTGATAATAGGATAATAAATTACTGCAAGGTAAAGACAAACTCTCAATGCCATAGACATTGCTCTTATTTACGCAGCAAGAATATCTTAATTCATTCAGTCATAAGTTGTCAGCAATGCCTGGCTCGTGCTGCAACGGGCTGAGATACAGCACGTGTTGCCTGAGGACTAAGAGATGATTTTGTCATTGTTTGAGTCAACTTGGTGGAGGTATTTCTCATGTCTAATTCTTTGAGTTTTCCTTTGCTGACAGCCACAGCTGAAGCTTGATGATAAAGAAGTATGTTTTGGAAATGGGAGGAGCTGGGAGAGGGCTGAAAGAGTTTTTTGCCTTGCTCTTCAAGAGGGGGGAAAGTAGCTCTCCTCACCACAGCTCAGGGGAAGTTAAGGCTGGAGAATAAGGGCTTTTAAAGAAATAGGATGGATGGCTCCATTCGGAGCAGAGGATCTGAGCTCCCTGCACTTCAGGGTAGACCAAGAAAATAAATTTACAGTAGGTATGTGCCTAATTTCTGCCTCTCTTTCTTTTTACCACCTGTTCCCAGTGTGTGCTTGGTCTAGGGTATCAGAACTAGGCAACTGTTCCTGAGACAGACCTGGATTTCCCAGCACATGCTCATCCTGAACTAACACCATGCTGCCTGCAGGCCTTCCTTACTGGCTACAGGAAAGCATCACGTCTACTTTTAAGACATTCATAAAAGTCAGTAACGCTTCTTGATCCTCTGCTCCTTCAGGCACGGTTCTGTACATTCATGGACCAGCTGGGACAAGCATAGAGTCCGAGCAGCCCCTCTGGTATGAAGCACACCAGATCTCACAGCCATCCTTCTGCATGTTGGCTGTTTCCTACCAGGTGAGAGGAGGAGTGCAAATTATCCTGGCAGCAGCTGTGTTATGGTAGGTGCCACCTGGGCACATTCCTCAGCACGGCAGCTGCCAGCACTCGACACTGCTCAGGTAGCTCTCTGCCTCACAGGGATTTTCTGATTTCTTTGTTTCTTTCCCAGAGACTGTTAGCAAACCTGATGGAGCAGAAGGCAAAGAGAACATATCTCTGTGGGCACTGGTTTGGAGCACAAAGTTTAACTTCAGCTCAACACTCTCCTGCAAAGACCTACAAATGCTGCCAAGCTGCAAAGGCTGCAAGTGAAAAGGCTAATTAAACCTACTTTTTCATTTAGAAGACAGAAACTCCCCAGGAGACAATTATATTAAACAACCATGGAAGAAAAAAAATACATTAGGAGTGATCAACACAGAACGGGTCCTCCTCCTTTTATGCCAGGTTCACTACTTTCCTGTCCTGTCTTTAAAATAGTTTCTCTAGGTCTATGTGACCAAGTTAGACGAGGACTCATACAGGAGAATAAGATGGCTCAAACCAGCACCAAGAGATGGCTAAGCAAGGCAAAGGGGAATCTTCCAGCTCCACATTCAGCTCCAAGCCAAGCAGCCACCAGGAAATAATAAGTAGTCACTGTTGCCTGTTTTAAGTGATGTGATAGTTCTCATGCTCAGGGAAGAGACTGGAAGCAGGGACTGCAAAGCCACCACTGTCACATCCTTCATTTTTTAATTAAGTTCTTAAGTGAAGTGTTCAGTTTGCGGAGAAGGCACAAATTACTAATCCCCAACTTTTGCCACCCTTCCCTCTCCTCAAAACTTTTCAAACTGGCCATTTTCGATAGAAATCCCTTTAAACAAAGTGTTCTGAGTGGCTGTTCTTCTGAAGAGAGCCCCAAGATACGAGGCCACGGTGACAAGAAGGTTTCAGCCCAAAGGGTATTAAAATCTGGAATGGAGCTTTCCATCCGCCTCAGACCAAAGTGCAGAGGCTGCAATAACAGCATTACCTTCCCGTTTCAATAATTTGGCTCTGGAACAGAGGTGGCCAGGGACAGGGGTTTCCCAAGATTCCGTATTACTATCTTGTCCCACAAGCAACGAAGTAAGGGACTTGACCACCCGCCTTGGAGGGACATGGTAATTCACAGGCGAGTATTTTCTGTGCATCTTGGAAATACATTGAAAGGAGCCTCAACTCCCTTGTTAGTTGGTACCTTTATGAAAGGGAATTGGTCCAAAAAGAAAGGCTTTTAAATGTCTCCATTTCTACAGTTTATTTTTGCTCCTTTTGCATGCGAAACTTAAAGCCAAGTGCCTGATACAGTTCTCCTTTTGGGAAGGAAACACAGCACCAGTGGACTCACTCCCAGTCACAACTATCAGCCCATCTTGAATGTCTCTAGTGGGTACCCAGAGCTAGCTCTTAACCTGTAGATGTTTTTAATATATTAGAAACAGGTTGGGCAATTTGCCATCTGCCTAAAGACGCTGCCCAATGTATCTGTTTATTCCTTATTAATTGGTATGTAATGCTCTGAGGCAGATTGCACAGACACACGAAGCGGAATGTAACAAAAGAAGGAACCAAACGCAGCCCTCCTGGCTCCCGTTTGCTACCCAACTGGGGACAGTTCTACTCCTCTCACACACCTCGGTATTAAGCTTATACATTCAGGATTTCCACTGTAATATTCCTGGGTCTTGGCACAGGGGTGGGAAAGGTTTGTGCTCAAGCTGAGGAGTAAATAACTGAACTGGCAGTCAGGAGAACGGATGTCACCATTTCCATGGCCATTTTATAGTGTCTGTGTGGAACCAAGGCACGAGATCTCCACTCTTTTATTAGCTCTCCTGAGACAGATAGAATTGTTAATATTCATCTTCCTATGATATGATTTGGTTTCAGAGACTCCATGGGAACCGGCCAGATTAGAATAATAAAATAATAGTAAATTGCTTGTGGCAGAAATTGTATATAAAGTCCCTCTCATGCATTCAGTCTCTAGACAGCAACAAGAACATGATAACAGAATTAGACTTTTAACGAGATTTTGATGATTGATGAAACAAATGCAACCTTCAAAACAAAAAGTTCCCTCCCCCTCTTAGTCACGTCTGAGCTGTCAGTAGAGAAATCTGGCCCGCCTCTATGAAATAGTCTCTCTATTTAAGCGTTGCCTTTCTCAGTGTTCCCTTTTGCCATAAAACCAGCCAACCCGGCTGATTTTATTCCGGCATTATTAAAATTACTATTACAATTGCAAATGCTTCCAAGGGAGATAATATTAATAACAGTCTCTTCCATCAGATCCTGTCAGTTCCCAGGGTGATTAATATTCCTGTCTGCAAGAAGCATTATATCACTTCGAGAGAGCATATTGCTTGGCTCGCAGGCTATTCTTCGTGGTCTGCAATGGGCACGTTGTGATCTGCCGTTATTGCATTACTGTTTGCACAGCTTGAGATGCCTCATAAAGCAGTTAGGAACAAGCCCAAATTCAGATTCAGATCTGGGAAATGAGAAAACCTAACACAAAGATCTTCAGGATGTTCGGCCCTCTTCACCCCACACATCACACCCCTGCTGGCTGTTGCTGTCATCCTTTCCCTATTACCTACAATGCAGCTGTGTTTCTGTACGTGTGGCTGATGAACCCGTGCTTGCAAAGGTGCTCACAGGCAGTCTGCCGGCTCCAAAGCACCCTGGGTTCCTTGCAATTGTTTTCTACATAAATACTACACCGTGCCTGTGGGGAGCTGCTCCTCTATTTCAAGACAAGTCAACTCAACTCCTTGGCAAGAACTGTCTGGGAGGAATCAAGATCAGTTTTTAATTTCATGGAAATAGCCATAACCTGGATCTCCCCAGGAAGCCTGATGATCCACTCTCACTTGCGCAACCCAGACTTGAGCAGAGCAGCCTTTATCTTGAACACAAGCTGTTTGTGGAATCTATTCCTGAACACTCAATGAAAGGTACACTTTAATTTATGTGGATCACAGACAGGACATGGCTTCAACAGCAAGTTGCCAGGGCAGACCTGAGGGCAAATTTTTCTTCCACAAAGTCTGTTCTGTGCCATCAACGATGGCCAACGGTATCCAATTTTCCAGTCTGGTCTAGAAAGAAATCCCCAGGAAGGTTTGTCTTGTCCAAATCAGAGACAGCTAATGTCTCCTATGCCTTTAGTGCATAGGTTGCAGAAATAAATGGGAAAATGAAGCATTCCCTTCAAGTTAAAAGGAGCACTTTGGGTGGATTCTGAGGTGACATTTTCTCAGCTGGATTTCTGTTCTCACCCAAAATATTCATCTTCAGTTTAGCTTGGACTAAACCAATCTTCTTTGTAGCCTCTCCACAGGTTTCTGGTTAAGACACTAAATTGAAAAATGAATGTATGCCCAACTGCACCAATAATCTCACAAAGTACTAAACCTCCCAAATCCACTAACTCCATTAATTTATATAGAAGAACTATACCAAGGTTAATATTTCATCAGGGCTGGAGTGGAACAAATGAAAAATCCCATCTTCTCCATTCACCGAAGATAGCCAAGGTGACTCCTTGCAATTTACAGCCTTCCACTACTGAGCTAGAAGGATACGGTCAAATTTCCACTCTGGAACATGTTTTTATAGATTGATTGTAAACTCTTTTATAATACAAACACTGATAAGCCCTGAATATTCAGCGGATACAAGTCAGCACCATAAGGAAAACCAATTAAAAAAAACAGGAAATATACAGCCAGTGGAGTCGGTCTGGTCACTGGAGAAAGGCATCCACTTTGTGGCATGCAAGGTGGACTGCAAGGGCAGCACTGCAGGAAGCAGAGGCAACAGAAACTGTGTTCAGACACAACAGAGAATAGCTGGGCTGGACCTGGAAGAGAATATTCTCTAATTTGAAAAGCTGTTTTTTACACTGATCTTTCATGATGAAAGATACACATCCTCTGAATTCACATCAACACCACAAGTGTACGTTTGCTTATTAAAAGCTCTCCCTCTCCAGCACATGTTCAGGTAGACTTGAGCATTTCTGACACTCAGCAGACAGCAAAGCCTAGAAGGAATTTCAGGTCATACACACTTCTCTCAATAATCATATTTCTGAGTTCACTTCTACAGACCGTAACAGGAAAACAAAACCAGTTTCATTTATCTGCCATCTTCCAGTAAATAATAGACAGTGCTACTGAAGTTCTGCAGGACGTGGCTACGAGTGCAACTGCTCTGCCACCCTTCCGCATTTATCTTCCCTCACTGGTACATACAGCTCACAGACTCACTGCGGGCTCTGGCAGTCTCAGGAACAGCTGCAATTTGCAGGTATAAGCATATCTCTGTGTCTGCACTGTTGATATTGCATAGCTCAGACATTCCAGGACAGCGCACACCCAAGCCAGGATGCTGGATACAACACAGACAACACTTGCAGACAGCAGCACTGAGATAACTGCAGCAAGTTCTCACACTCAACAACAAGAAGCAGTGGCAAGGCAAGACAATTAGTGTCCAATATCTTGCCTCATAGTGTTAGTGCTGGGTTTTGGGTCCTTACCTCGCTGAACTCCACACTTTTCAACTCACCCCATCATCTGCTCAGACCAAACAAGGAGACATCCCCTCACCAGGTTTTCCCTCCACAGAGGCACACAAACACTTAGATACCAGTTAGTGTCACCCTACATGTGAAGTGCTTCTTGGGAAGCTAAATCAACTAAGATAGCTCAGCTGGGGAAGCCCACCTGAGTCATATGACAATCATCTGCTACAGAAGACCTTGCATTAGGGCTGTAATGAGCTAAACGCAGTCATTGAAATTGGATTCAAGAGCTCCTCTGAACTGCTCCTGGTCTCAAGGGAAGAAGAAGGTCTGAGGTTCTCTACAGGCACTGTGCCTAAGCTCATCTTTCTAGCCATGCCTAGTCAAGGCTGACTATGTCCCTTCTCCTGTCTCTGCTAGCTATACCTGTAAGGTATGGATCTTTACATCATGTCCTAGTTCCTCACCTGGGATGAAATCAAAGCCTTCAAGTCTCACTTTCTACAAAACTAGGAGCTCCATAGTCCTTTTATTCATGTATTAGGAGTAGCTAAAAATAGATGAAAAAAAATAGTGGTATTGACTTAATAAATCTTAACGAGTCATTAACTCAATGTATATTATCAATGTGCTTTGTTATGCTTCATACAAGCCTTCATGAGTCTGAAGAAAAATTTGTGCAGGTTTGTTTATACAAAAGTACCTCTGACACCATACTCCACAGCAGCAGACTGCTGCTCATGACAGAGGCTTGAAAGATACATGGAAATACATCTCCCTGAAGATCACCACAAGCAAACCATGAGCATGCAGGCAGGAACAGGAGTCACTCTGTGGAAGCAACATAGAGTGTGGTATTACCTCAAGGTGACTTTTAAGTTCCCAGTCAGATTTTAAATCCGCTACTTGTCACCTAGTAGCACTCCCGTATTGAGACAGAGCAAAAAGGTGTTCCTTTTTATGCCAGAAGAAGTGGCAAATGCTCCCATTTTGCAGTGGAGGGACATGTCCTTTCTGAAGATAAAGCAAAGAATTGGATGAACTAGTGAGCACAGAAGACAATTAATATAATTCACAAGTCCTTGGATATAGGTAATATTTAGGACAAATATGACATAAAGATTTCACTTTTACTACTAAAGAGATATTAATTTTTTTACCTTTGCCATGGGTCTTACAGTATCCCTAAGGCTTGCACTGGAGCTCCTCTCCACCATAAGACATTTCAGAGCTGCCAGCAGTAAATGTCAGGCACTTAACAGTGCTCATCTCAGTGCTGCAGGACTCCCCAGCCCACTCCAGTGGTAACTGGCCGCCCCCCCTCCCCAGCCAGCTCCCAGCTACAGACTGAGCAAGGGGGAGCTGTGGGGTACCTGTGTCCTCACCGCAGCCTGGGGGGAAATTAACCCCATCTCCACCAGAACCAGGACATCTGCCAAAGTGAATGCGCCCGGGCATTTTGCAGCCTATCCCTTTCAAACACAGACAAATGCCGGTCTCCAGATGTATTCTATCCAACGTGCTCACAAAGCAATCATCCCAAAAGTATCCCAGTGTTTCAGAGAAATCATAAAAAGCTTGTCAAAATCTTTAGTAATATACTATTTTTTTGCTTCTGTAGCTGGGAACAAGTGCAGGGAGAGCTGGGTTGTAACTCATGCTTGAAAACAAAGAAAGAGAAAAATTAGGCTGAAGATGATGGTGTTAATTTCATCATCTTCCTTGTTTTTGAATAAAATACTATGTCTGGTATATTAGTTGTAATAACCCGTTGGATTTCTCCTTTAAAATGCTCTAATCATAATTATGTTCTTCCCTTGTTGGCTTTCAGAGGTCAATAAATACAATTGGTACTGCAGCTGCTTGGTCCAGGGCCTGATTTAATTAGCTCCAAAGAGCCAGTCTGTGAGAGTGGAAATGAAGCAAAGTCCTATTGAGGTCCTCATTTGAATAAATTGCTCCAATCCTGAAAGATGAAAATGCCAAAGAATTCCCTGCTGCAGCACAGAATATATGGATTTGCTGGTGCATGGAGGTGAGTGCCGATTGCTGAGGAAGCTCCTGTCCTGATCAGAGTGACCACAGCGTACATCAGTCCTCAGTTTGCAAGGCATTGGTAACTGCTGACAGAAATTTGCTATTCCAGGCAACTTTATCAGCTGCCAAATTGTGGCTATCAAGGAAGACAGCTTTGTGAGACCCTGGTTGCTTTCCCACAAAATTTTACACAAGGTTTCCAAAGGGTTCTCAAAAGACAACAGGATCCAGCAAGCTCAGCTTTGAGATGCAGTTATTAGCTTCTTCTAGTGTCCTATTGGATACCTGTATCCCACAATCCAATTTCAGGACCAAAATATGGCCAGATTGTTAACCTTAAGGATGTTTCATGATACTTCTGTGGCAACAGCACAGTATGGAAAGCAATTTCAGTTTAGTGGGAAGAAATTATACAAGAGAAAAATTAATTTCCACAAGACCCTTTTCCTCCCTGTTTGGTGGAAAAATTCAAACCTTCATTTCAGCCCTTCCTCTAAACCTTCCAGTCTTCTCAGGAAGGATTACCTGTGTGATGAAGAAATTCCCTTCTCACCAAGTCCTCAAACAGCACTCACAGAAGAGAGAAGAAGGAAGAAATTAATATCAAATGGCAAAAATGAGGCTGTATGACAAGCTAGTGAGATACCTGAGCAGAAGGAGATGATTTGGTTGTCCAGAGAGGTCTTAGGAAAGAGTACTGAAAAGATTTGATACAAGGGAGGGAAAACAGAGTTTTGCACCATGGGGGAAGAAGAAAGCCATCACTGCTTGCAGAGACGGGTGGGAGGTTTGTTTCGCTTCATGGTACAAACCCTGGAAAAAACTATATTTTGCTAGGATACTTTTTCAGGGCTCGCATCTCATTTAAATGAAATCAAAGATGTTCCATTGCTCAGCCCGTGCAGAGGGTTTGATCTGCCGTGTCTATATTGGTAGCATCTCCTTGTCACGTCATGCTGCATAGATGAGCCTGCTGTGTTTACAGAGAGAAAGTTGTACTGTACGAACACATTTTTAGTACAGCATGACAGCTCTGGAGAACAAACCAAAACAAGCTGGTTGTCTCCACACCCTGCACATCTCCATCTAGTGGAATAGTGTCCCTATTTTTTGATATTGAGGACCTGGTTTCAGAACTGGACTCACATCCCAGAGTTGCAAACTGCTCTTCATGAATGAACCAGACTGTGCAGGAGCTATTCTAGGTCAAGATTGGACGCCTAACGTTTGATCTACATTTTAAAAATGCTTTTGACTGGAAGTCTCAGTTCAGGCTCTAGGTTCAGCTCTCTCTGGAGGGATGACCAAGCTGCAAATTGCAAGCCTTTTTACTTTCATTTTTGTTAAAACACAGGATTTTTTGTTAAAAAAAAAGGAGGCATCAGTGTTAGGACAAACAGAATCACAGCTATAACCTTGGCAGTTCTTCTCCGGTTGACAAAGAACTTTCCATCAAAGCAAGACTTCTGCATAGGAAAAACTGTGCATGGTGCATGTGAGTGGGGAGGGTTTTCTAGGAAGAAAACTTCTTCAAATTTTTCTGAGGTCATTTTTCCTGCTTCCTGATCACGTGTCTCCAGTGTGCCCTTATTAATGTCCCTCCCAACAAATTTCTCGTCTGTTTATGCAGCAAGTATCATGTGCTGCATCTGCTCCAGCAAATATATGCACGTACAAATGTGTGGAAAGAGGACCATAGTATCCAGTGCCTGACTGGAAAATAGCTCTTTCAAAGAAAAGAGAAGAAAGCACAAAATGAGAGAAAAGAGAAAGAAAATAGGAGGAAATTAAGCCAATGCTAAACCAATTTTCTATCTCTGAATTTTGTTAAAACCAAAGAGATAGGGAGAGAGAGTTTCCTCCTTATCTGTATATTTTACTGTAGGAAGTGTTTTAATTGCTTTAATTATAAATTGAGGTGAATAATCGCTACCACAGTTTTCAATGGATATTGTGTTAGCACAAAATTGTTCCAAATCAGAGATGGGGCAGCCCCTTGATACCGCACACAAAGATGGCAGAGAGGATCCTTACCTCAAAAGGGCCCGAGTACAATAAAGGAAACAAGAAGCCAGTGCAGGGAACGTCCTTATTCAAGTGCACAGCTCCCACGGGACACTGTCAGGCCAAAGTGAAAATTTAAAACTTGGCATAGAAAGCAGATACTTTCACAGGAACAATCTTTTTTTCCAGCAGAAAGCTTTCTCAGTGTCTTCCAAGCTGGACTCTGTGAGGTGGTTTGTGAGGCCACAGGAACTATGGTCCATGGTCAGCTCTCTGTGCAGTCATGAGCCACGGAAAAATGAGTTGGTGGAGTCATTTGCATACAAAAAAGAGGATGCAACAGAGTTGGGGAATCACAGGTCTAGGTGAAGCATTTCTCAAACACTAAGATGTAGAGGATCAGTCATTTGGCAGTTATTATAACACTCCATGAAACAGCAGTTTCACCATTTGGGAGAATTTCCTGTTCTGCAGTTTTTCATAAGACTACTGACACCAGAAGCCAAGGGACACCATTGCTTTTGTCTCTAGATTTAACCTAGAGGTAGGACGTGCTTCTCTCAAGGTGCTGAAGAAAAACACATACTGCAAAATTTCCAATAGAAAGTGCTAGCAGTAAATGCTGAGTTGGATGAGGTGCCCACTTGGAGACAGAACCCCATCTGAAACTATCCGAAATCAGAAGGGTGCCTGCATCTTATCAAGCTTGTTCTGAAAGGTCTCAGAAGAGCTGGCAGGCTTTATTTTATCCTACGGCTTGGCTAAATGACCTCACCATGGAGAACAAACCCTGTTCCAGCCAGCGGTTGTTGTTTCAGCCCCACTCCCTGTGCTTATCTCCTTTGAAGTGGAGCAGTATGTGGAGATTTCCAGAGTCAAATGTGAGCTGCGTGTGCTCTCCCTTAGCTACGCAGTGTGAAGGAGCAGCCTTCCTCCTGGCCATCACCCGAACCGCAAGCCACGCAGTCAGCCCAGAAATGCTTGTGATGGAGCACTAAGAAAGGTCCTGAGGGACCCAAACGCTGTGAAAAGCACAATTCAGCCCTTCACATCGGGATCTCGCCGTCGAAAGGGTCACCTCACGTGTGGCTAGAGAGGCTGCCAGCGCACGGAGGAAGTTCACTGCTGTCTTTCAAAGGCCACACTGCAGGAGCATGGCAGCATCAAAACAGAAAATGCAACTGGAGTGCAGAGCCATAGCAAAGGAGGACATGTAATTACACCTGCTATATTTAGCTCGTCTTTTCAAGGTGTTAAGCTGGAAAGACAATTTTTAAACTAAGCTATACAGATTCATATCTCATTTGTGTGCTTTTTAAAATTGTGTTCCACAAAAACATGTGAGTCACATTCCTACATAGCTTGCCAAGGAAAAAAAAAAAAAGAAACAGAGAAATACTTGTTCCAGGAAAACAATTATTTTTCCTTCACTTTCAAGGTGTCTTTAGGTCAGAGTATGCACATCACTTTCTTTAATTCTTCTCAATAAACAATTCTCAGTGTGTGCTTACCTATATTTATATACAGTAAACCTATGGATGTATATATGCACACAATAATCAGAGTATGCAAGTAAATACGTATACAAGTACATGTGTAAATATCTATACATAATAAACATGGTATATGTATATTTGGGTGCCTGACAGTTCAAAGGAACCTCATGAAAAACTTGTAATCTTCAAAACTAGGTGGTAAACTAACAAAACACGGGCATCGTGAGGTGTTTTGGTGGCCAGGTCACACCAGTACAGCAAGACACAGGATGTACCAGCTACCACGGTCAGTCACTTAAGCCGACTTGACCAATCAGTTCTTCAGCTGAGATCAATAATTCTCAAAACCATCTCACTACGGGAGCACAGTCACAGGAGGGGGCTTGAAGACAAACACAGAGCCAAATTCACTCCTGATGTAATCCTGGTGAAGCCATCAGAAACCTGCTGAGGATAAGCCTGTTTCACTGACACAAGAGCTGTGTACCCGCCGAGTGGCTGGCATCCCCCACTCTGCAGGGCACCGTTTTATTCCCCTCAT
This sequence comes from Pedionomus torquatus, assembly GCA_013398155.1. Taxonomy (NCBI): domain Eukaryota; kingdom Metazoa; phylum Chordata; class Aves; order Charadriiformes; family Pedionomidae; genus Pedionomus; species Pedionomus torquatus. The sequence goes on along the minus strand of VZRU01009362.1, from coordinate 118,954 downwards.
CTTTCCAGGAGGTTTATAGAAGGATTTCTGTGAAGCTCAGAGCAAGGATTATCCAATTTGGCTACTACACCTGGATCCACAGTCCTTAAGGGCAGGTGCCACAGTTCCATTACTATGGTAGCAAACCTTGCAGGACTACACAGCACCTGGTAAAGATGGAACAGTCCCTGGATCCTACTGCAAAAGGACAACTTTGGCAGCCAGCCTGCTAAAAAGAAAAAGCTGTGTAATTCATTCCAGGAAATTTCTTTTTGTCTTTCTGCCTTCTAGGCACAGAGTCCACCCCTGGATCTATGGCACTGTGTCCTTTTACTGATGTTCTGCTCAGAAGGTGCTTAAAACTGAGCCAATGGCAACAGAAGTAGTAAAATAAGCAGTATTTGTCAGCTTCTTGTGGTCTGTTTCAGTTTTGTTTAAGATGCCAGCTCATCTGGCAGGAAAAATGTATTTTTCCTCAGCAGCAAATTGACCGGGAGCTCTCCAGGACACACCGTATTGGCACACATATTCCTGCTTTGCTCCCTCCTAAGACCCTAGTTGTAGTTTTAAAAATAATACAAATAAGCTATTGTCTTGCTAATTAAACCCACGTGTGGACCCATGCTATATAGACTCAATTTCAAGTGGTTATTTGACCACTTTTGCACTATACCTACAAAAAAAGGTGTTGTGCTGGATTAGTACAGATTAAGCAGATTTGGGTCTAGATACGTGTGGGCAGTGTATGTGATACAGGGATGAGGATGGACAAACAGGCATATCTTTTTCCTTTGAACTGGACTCTTTGCAAACCACTTTACTAAACTCTGCTTCCTGCCCATTGGAGAAAATGATTAATTGATTGTTCTGTACCTGGCCTACAAGGAAAAAGGGGGTGATGGGAAAATTGAGGAAAATAGAAAATCCCACTGTGAAAAAGGATGCAATGTACAAATTGGCAAGAAACTCAACTGGGCAAGGGAGTTTTATGGGCAGATCATATAAATCAGGGTACCTGCAAGCAGGAGAAAACCATGCAGTGAAAAACTGTGGAGACAAGAGGTAGAAGCGCTGAATCAGTGACGTGAAGCGGAAGGTAAGGCATGAATGTGGAGAGCACGGGAGACAAGCAAGGAGGGCGAGTCCCTGCTTTGTTTCATTCAGGCCACGATGGGAGAACACGACTTTTACTGTAACTGCAAATAAGGATGCCACAGTAACTAGGAGAGAAAGTGCTAGGCTTTGGGTAACTGTCTGAAAAGAAATGACAGTTTAAAAAAACTCCTAGAGATAAAAATCATTCAGCGAAACCAAATCACAATTCCCTTGCAGTGTTCATAAATAGCCTAAAATGTTGTTTACAGTTGTAATTTCTATTTGATGGAGTTACTGTCAAAGAGATTAGCAGATCCTTTCAGTTCAGAGACATTTAAATTTAGCTGCAGGAAAAAGAAGTTTGTTGAGCGTGGAATCCACCCCTGCTGCTCCAAAACAATCAGAAACAGGAAAAAGTAATCAAAAGGGAGTTTTAATGAGTTATAGAGCTATTGTTCACCGGGGAGGGCTGAAAGCCTGAAGCTCAAGTCTTGAGGACCTCTGTGACCCTGCACTGCCTCTCGGTGGCAAAATATTTGCTTGAAATTACGTCAAAACAACACAATGTGTGTGTCCAGGGCCGGGGGGGAGGGGGTGTGTGTGAGTGTGTGAGAAAAATAGTGGAAATTCCCTGAGTCTCTGCATGTACCGAAGGCTTTCCTTGAAAAACAAGGCCATAAAAAGCAGCTGTATTTGTACAGCCCGGCTCACGCAGCGGCAGCGCTCCCTCTGCCCCGCAGCCCCCAAGAGCTGCCGCCCCCTGCCCCACGGCCGCCGCCTGCAGCGCTGCTCCGGGGGCGAGTGCGCAGAGCGGGCGGTGCGTCCGCAAGGGCCCGGGCTGTGCGGGCAGCCGCCCCCGGGAAGGAGATGCTGTCAAAGTGAAAGCATCCCGGCGGGGTGAGGAAGCTCTTCTGGAGAGGGGCTGAGATCAGGAAGCTGATTTTTCCGAGGAAGTGATTATGTAGGAGCGCTGGGGTTTTTAAGGAAGGAGACTTTTGTTGCTTTCCCAGAACTCTCGCAGAGGTACAAAAGCACAACTCGGGGCTCAGGAGGAACGGGACAGTTTGCCTGCGGTACTCACCGGCAGTTATTCCATTGGTATGTAAAGCAGCCCGCTGCACCTGCCCGGCCAGGGACAGAGATCATGCCTCGGTGCCGGATCCAGTGAATTCTTGGGTGGGAAAACCTCTGCCAAAGCGCTCGGCACTCACGTTTAATGCAAGTCGCGCTCCAGGGAATGGGTACAGACCCCACCAGCGTTTCCAAAAGCATCCGAGCAGGAGGAAGTCAACAAGTCTGAAAATACATAGAAAGATGAGTGTTCCCCAGGGAAAAGAGGCACATTGAGATGAGCAGCAGATCTCCCCCTGGAGC
>VZRU01009362.1:103158-116490 GCA_013398155.1 Pedionomus torquatus | reverse complement strand
AAAAAAAAAAAAAAAAAAAAAAAAAGCACTAGTTCTGTGAACTGCTCAGACGGCAGAGCCGGCTGTGACAGGGGTGCGACACACGGGCTGGAGTTGGGTAATATGGCAGGTGACCGGCTCAGCCACACATTGCACCACCTGGCCATGTGTTTACCTGCCCGTCAGAGTAATGTTCCCAACACAACAACCCCACCAGTCAGATCCTTGGGAAGAGTGCGATGTGTGAACTGGCTGGTCTGTCAAGGCATCCTCTCTGTTACAAACTGCACTCGTGCCAGTTGGTGGCACCACGCACAGTTCTGCAGCATCCCAAGGGATTCCCGGGCAGGGACGCGTTCTCACAGCGAGGAGCTCACAGCAGCTCCCAAGTTAACAGTCCCTATGCGAAGTTTGATTCTTCCAATACCCAACTAAAAAGCAAGCTTTCTCTTTGCGTATCACAGCATGGACAGCATGATGTCACTGACAACACAAATTTTGTCATTGTTCCTACAAATAATCAGCTGAAGAAGGCAGAAGAGAGTCAGCTGCCCTACAGGTAGGTAATGGTATTTGACACACTGCTCAGCGTTTAACACATTAAAAATGCTGTTGCTTTGTACATCTCTTTCACCAGACAAACTGCCAATCCATACCAAGTTTTTTTATTTCACCAACACCTACTACGCTGCAAAAAGATTTATTAAGCCCCCAGATTTTATTTCACTTTTACCTTTGTTAAAACTCAAAAAACTGATGTTTTATCTGCACAGAATCCCTCTAATTGGGCATATGGCTTTCCAGGGAAATACAAAACGATAGCTTTGTTTAAACTCATATAATTTTATTCACTCATATCACTTCACCAAGAAGTCAAAATATTTTAATTAGACTGTGTGAAGTCAGGCTGCAAGTAAGAATTTAAAAGCAGAAAACAACCTTAAAGAAACTTTCCAAGTGGCCACTAAAATTCAGGCTCTTCAGTGTTTTAGCCCATTAACATCCACAGCACCTCCAAGAGCCACTAGAGCTGTAGACAGACAGCATTTCAGCAGGTCAAGTTCAAAAGAGATGAGGCTGGACTCAACAAAATTAAAGCATTTGCACCTACTGACTGCATCTGAGAATGTCACACACACTCCATAAGACGTGCCTGTACATTTACATGCACAACGCCTGATTTTCTAGACCGCTAAGGTCTCACCACTATAATTAACATCTGTAAGCAGAGTTCCAGTTGGTGTATACCATAGATGGTAAGAAAAAGCTCACCTTGATGTTGTGCCTGTGTCTAAGTAAGACCCAAGATGCTTGTTATAAGTTACTCTGGTAGAAGAATAATCTACAAGAAATTCAAAATAAATTAGCTAATACTACAGTTTTTTACCATGCTGGTAACTTTAGGTCCATTTCTGAATTTAGAATCAGATTATGGATTTGCACAGACATACCAACACCTGTAACAACATTGTGTTTCTATACATAAACAGAAGCTTAATTACAGCCATTCTTAATGGTTTTGGCATTTATTCTTCAAAACCACAAGCCCTCATAAGCGCTGATTGAGCTGCCAATCTGTGAAATGCCAGCATGTCTCAAAATGTTATTTACAAATGAAATGCAGGTCATCAACTTGACCTTTGGAGCAGTAGAATATGTATTTTTTTTTAATTTTTTTTTTTATTTTCTTTTTTTTTTTTTTTAAGCCAGCAGAAAAAAAAAATAGCTGTAGTTTCCTTTCTAGATGAAGGAAAACATGTTTTGCCTTGGCTTATATCTGTAAGCAAAAATGGATATGGGGAAAAAAGACATATATTAAAAGGCACAACTACCCCCACCTTCCTCACTGCTCACTCTCTCCTGCGATTGTGTAAAGCAAGGAAGTAAAGGCTGGTAGAGACTGAAAAACATGTTTTTCTTTGAAAGTCCATCCGCAGAAATATTTATCAGCTGTTGGCAAAGCACAGAAAAAATAATACTCTTTTTTGTAAAGCCAGAAACGAATAGGTCCTTTTTTCACTGAAAAACGGAGGATGTCTGAAGTCTCTGCTGAGAAAAACATGTTTTTTATTTGTCACTGTTGGTTTTTCTACAGTTCATTAGAAGTCAGTGGGGTCTTTGGCTGCTTAGATCTGCAGTACTATCCAGTGTTTTTTTGCCTCCTGATCAGTCACAGTTTTCTTTTTCCATGAATGGGTGTCACCAAAGCTATCCATTGAGAAGAGAATCTAAAAATCCACTCGTATAGCCAGTTGCTGTAAATAATTGGCCTGTAGAATGACTGGCCAGGGACGGGTAGGTGGGAGGAGAGAGGTTGTCCCCACACAACCTAGAGCAGCTTGAGCAATGACTCCTGGCAGACTGTACCCAGAAAGCCTCTCTTTTGGAGGATGAAGGAGCCGCAGTGAGGATGGTGTCTGTGGGGTACAGCAGGTTCTCAATCCAGCCAAAGCCAAACCCCAAACCTTTCTCTGGTTTAATGTAGGCAGCATGGCAGGTCTCAGGATCTGGGATGGTCTCATTAGTGTAAAAGGACATCATAAACTAGGCACTAAATCCCTCTCACAGTTCACAGCAAGTCCTAGAAACAGAGCTCATTCTTCCCAGCTCCTCTGTTCCCTTCTCTCAGCTTGCAGCAGGGAAGGTTGCTCCGAAAGGAGACGCTCTTGAGTCCTTCCACACCAGTGCTCAACAAGATCTGCCAAAAATGGACTTAAACTCTTCTCCCACAAACAGATGCCCAAGAAAAAAGGTTGTGTCCATAATGCAGTGTCTATTATGGTGAAATCACACACAAGACTGTGAAGAATCCTGTATTATGGCAGCAAGAAGGATGCTTAGATGTGGAGAGACACATAAATGTCCCAGAACTTGCACGACTTGAATTCTAATGACTTCAGTGAGGAGCTGTGCAGAGCACTGCAAGAAATTTAAAGAGGCCACTATGCATTGTAATGATGCGTGTCTGGAAGCAATGGGCTAAACCCACCCTGACACCAACTGGTTCTGTCACCATTGCCTTAACTAAGTTATACAAAATGTGTCCTCAGACTGCCCATGAAATGGGTCTGGTTCAGCTACAGCTTGAGGAAACCAAAGGTGTCCTGGCGTGGTGGAAACCCGGGTATAATACTGTCTATCTTCACGCACAGAAAGCCCGATATCCTGATTTTAGGAATGCCAAGTACTTTTAACCACCTTGAGAATATATGAGCTGGTGGGTGCTCCATAGCCCTGAACAAACTGACTGAAAAATGGAGCAGGGCATGAACATCGAGGAACACACTGGAGTTTCCTGGTCACAGGCACTGAGAAGGGATAGAGACAATGATGACACTAATGTCGTGCATTATTAGAATCAATTACATTAATGGATGTATGAGAAGAGGGAATAGGAGAGGCCAACTGCTTCACAGGCATATGAATAATGAGGTGTTAGTGTGTCATATCTGTCCTTACAAATCAACACATAAGAAAATTAGTTAGGTTCTAATAATGTCACTAGATTAAATTGTGTCTCTCCTTTTCTTGGCTTAAATCATAGAATAGTTTAGGTTAGAAGGGACCTTTAAAGCCCATCCAGTGCCAACCCCTGTCCTGGGCAGGGACACCTCCCACCACACCAGGTTGCTCAACGCCCCATCCAGCCTGGCCTTGAACCCCTCCAGGGATGGGGCAGCCACAGCTTCTCTGGACAGCCTGGGCCAGGGTCTCACCACCCTCACACCAAAGAAGTTCTCCCCCACATCTCAGCTCCATCTCCCCTCTTTCAGTGTCAAACCCTTCCCCCTCATCCTAGGGCTCCCTTTCCTGATCCAGTCCCTCCCCAGCTTTCCTGGAGCCCCTGGAGGGACTGGAAGGGGCTCCGAGGTCTCTCTGGAGCCTTCTCTTCTCCAGGCTGAACCTCCCCACCTCTCTCAGCCTGTCCCCACAGCAGAGGGGCTCCAGCCCTCCCAGCATCTCCGAGGCCTCCTGTGGCCCCGCTCCAACAGCTCTGTGTCCTTCTGATGCTGGTGGCCCCAGAGTCAGAGGCCACACCGGGAGGGGGAAGGTGGGGTAGAGGGGCCAAATGCCCTCCTTCACCCTATTGTGATGAAAAGGGGACCCTGGGATCTCTGACCCAGCTTTAGAGGTATCACAAATACTACCACACAGCACGTACAATTCCTGTGTGTTTTATCACTTCAGTCCTGGTATTAAAATCCTTTCGGTTGAACTTTTCTCTTGTCCTCTTGGTACCCTGGCACTGAAAATCTTGGTCTGGGATTGGCATGGAGACAAGAGAGAAGGAAACAGAGTGTGGGAGAAGTTGCAGTATGAGTCCTCACTTTATCAGACAGTAAGGAAGTCAGAAAGTTTTTTATTTCACAGTGCAGCTGCTGGGAAGATCTTTAAATCAAACTTCACACTATGTTCGACTTGAAAGGCAGCCATGAGACAAATGTGAGGGGAGCCACGTTTCATTAGTTCCAGGGCTCAATACTTGTGGAAGAATGTACTACCAGAGAGCCAGCAGAAGACACTCCTGCTCTACTTTGACAAAATGGTTGTAGAGACTCTTTCTCGTTTTGCGTACACCTTCTTCCCCTGTGATGTCTAAAACTGTTCAAGATGTGTAACTGGAGGCTGATCCATTCAGGAACAGTATTTATGTGGCAGTTGTGGCCACAGAACAACAAAGTGCTCCAAAGAAGTGAGCCGCTCCCATACCTTCCACAGAATAATCCTGTCAAGTCTGAACCTCGTGGCAGAATTAGGAATGAAAAGGGTCTTTGCATCCTTGAAGGGCTGCAGCAACTTGGCAATGCTTGGTGTAGAGGCTGAAGCCATGCCACGCAGAGGGATCTCCGAGCTGATGCTGCAGATGAAGAGTGCACCTGAGGGCATTGGTTCCATTGGGCTTGCACGCATCCTGTGTTGCTTATCCAGCAAACGGGGACCGGTACTGGCAGGGCTTCTCAGCACACCCACCCATGCTCAGGAGCAATCTGGAGAAGTGAATTGCCCAGTTCAGTGAGAAGTGAGTAAGCACTGCAGGAATGCCCCACACCCTTCCTTGCATCCATTTCCACTTGAAGCACATCGACCTGCACTGCAACCAAGTCACAGCTGACACCCCAGACGGCCACTCTGGACACGGAAGAATCAAAAATAAAAGGTCTCGGCTGCCTAGGAGAGAGACTGAAGAAACAAGGAGGGAGATGCTCAAGATAAGAAATGTTTGGCATCTCAGAACTACTTCATCTGAGTTTTGGCTCCTAGCAGGGTGGCTCCAGGGAGCAGGTATAGCACAAGCACTTCATCCCACAATCCGGGCTGTTGCGAAAAGTGGTTCCAACTTTCTGATCCCATCGCTTTTATATTACATCTCCTCATGCAGCATAGCACAAGCTTTTAAGAGCCAAGTTGATGGTTTTTTTCCACCAAAGAAGAAGTCACAAGAACAGCGATGAACCAGAAACACCATAGCACCCATCTTGTGTCTCCTTACATTCTTCTTATAACTAGGCTAAAATAAGAAAAGGTACATCCAGCTTGCATTTACCTTAAAACCTAGTGTTTCTTCACCTAGTGTGGTGAGGGAAGGAAGGTGAGCTTGTCTACTCTATGACCCAGATTGGTCAATGTATCAAAACAAACTGATTCTCTTAGCAAGCTTTGCTTCTCCCTTTAAAAGTCCCTTGTGATGAAAGGACGCGCTTCTGTGCGTATGGAAATCACAGGAAGCTTCATGAGAAATCCTTCTGCGTTATAGGGCCTCTCCATCTCCACTGGCAAGGGCACCTGGGTGGCTGGGGTACGGCAAACATCAGCCACAAGTCCAGGACAGCTTCCCGCTGCGACTGGTACCACACAGCACAGCACTGTAGGTGCAGATGTAACGTGAAATAATTAGCTCAGATTTTGAAGGCGGCCGTTCCAGGATCAAGAGCATGGCTTGCTGGCAGGAAATCGGATAGTCTGAGGGGATCCTCCCCTGTAGCACCCTACTCTGAGGAAGTATTTGGTGAGAAAGGAGCTGAATGCAAAGGGAAGGGTAAGTGCTGAGTGTTGCTGTGTCCTCCTGCTCTATTTCCTTAAGCCAGGACACTGGGGGAAATGCAAAGACGTGCAAGTGGCTCAGTTTTATGGGTGGAGCAGGCAGGGATGGCGCTGTGGTTTTGCATTTGCTGTGAAAAGGTGATCAGCTGGGAAGAATTTATGTCCAAAACCAAAAATATGAACAAGGGTTTCTCACTCTACCATTTTCACCTATTGCACTTGCTTCTATTCCATGAAGTGCACTGTAACCCCCTGCCAGATACAGAGGACCCGCATGCTTTTTAAATGAACCCACGATACTTGAACTTTAAAGTACAATTTTTGACTGTTTGTGCAAATACAGAATTACAGAAGTTAATACTCATTTCAGCTATGCTCCAGTGGCTCTGCTAGCAGCGGTCCTTCAATGGAGCAAGCTGCATGTTGTAGTGTATGAACACGTGTGTAGTTTTCTTCAGGACTACAATGCACTGCATTCAAACTACATGTGATTCTTCTGAAACTCCACTTTGGGCTTCTCAAGGAGGACTAATCGTAAGTGGGAAACTACTCAACGAACAGAGCATGAGATGTGAATATTTTTTAGTCATAGAATACCTGTAAAAGACTACCTGCTATTGACACACCGTGCGTAAAACCTGAGAGGGTGACGATGTTCCCATGTTCAGTCCCCTCTCCAAAGCAATGGTAGAAGAACAGCACTGCAAAATTGTCTTCCACAGGTTGCCGACACATGATCAATATTTAGTCATGAGAAGCATTACAAACGTTTCCAATGGATAGGATCATCATCGGCTAATTAACCTCCTGGCTGTGCAACGTGCAGCAGCATGGGCCGAAGGGTGGGAGCAGTGGGGCACGGAGGGCACTTCCCAGCCTTCGGGGTAGATTATGGCTTGAATTATGACCTCCCCTGCTTCCGCTACAGCACCCCAGTGGTTAACGGGAGCCTCCTTTGTCCAGGGGTTGCTGCGGAGACAGTTCCTGTGCCTCAGGAAGCAGGGAGAAGAGAAGTTTCCTGTTTTGAAGAAGGCTTAAGAACTATTTTCCTCCAATGGGGCAGCTGATGCCTGGTCAGGAAATGGAGAACGCAGCTGCCGGCCCCTCGCTGGATGGGGCTGGGGCTGACCATGGCCCGAGGGCCCTGCGGCGGGTGGGCTGTGGAGCCAAGGGCAGGACTCGTGGTGGAAGGTGCCCGGAGTGAGACTGATGCTGGAGCGAGACCAAAACAAACCCAAATACTGAGAGAAAATGGGCGTTTGGCTTCCTCCCTATACGTACCTCTCACACAGCACTTTACAGCCAGTATATGGCCCTGATAAAAGCCAGGCATGAAATTAATTTTGGTGGTTCAGAATGATGCTCAGAGGTAGCAACAGTTATAGTTGCCACAACCTTTTCTCTTGTTGATGATTCACGGCCGAGGGAGACTCGCATGTATTGGGGTGTCAAAGGCATGGTCCTGTCAAATGCAGGAAACCAGTCAAAATTTCCCCAGCTGGGTGGAGATGGTCCCCCTTTATTCAGGTGAAATTCAGCAAAAGTGTTTTCTTACCCCCAGGGCTGAAGTTGAGCTCTGGCCCCAGTGAAGCTAGAACTGCTGTTGACTTTGTTTATGCCAAGTCCCAGCCTTTCGGACTCAGTGCCCAATTTTTCTGTCATGGACATCGCTTTTACACCTGCATAACATTTGATCCTTAATGGAATTGCTTCTCACACTTGCTGGGTCTGAGGGATGTCCGCAGCACCCATCTGCCACCTTTCAGCTCCCAGCTGACAATTTCATTCTCCGTGGTGGAATTTCCTCTGGTGCCTTACGTAACAGACAGCATATGAAAGGGTGGGAAAAGCTGGAGGAAAAAAGACTAACTGCAGTAGCTAAAGACACAGAGGTGTATTTTCAGCTACTTCTCTGTTTGTTGCCAGCAGAGCTTTACTGACACTTTGCAAATATGAGCACCAAATAGCACTTGGGAGTGCAGGATTGTCACATCCCATTGAGTAAAGATAAACAAGTTGCTCGTCCAAGCTATGCTTCATGAAAGAAAGCTTTGCCTGGGTAAGACATGGGCCAAAACTGAGCAAGGACTTAAGAATTAGGCATCTGGGCAGCTGAGAAGGAAAGAATATCTTCATGGCAGTGAGGAGTAAGAGGACCTGACTGTGGCATTGGATACGCTCTCAGATTTTGTATCATTGCCTACAAATATTCTACAAATACTAAGCAACCGAAATCTCAGAAGGTGGTGCATCAAGGGAGCACTGATGGCACTGTGAACCTGAATGGAAGCACACAAACCTCCTGCCAGAAAGGACTGGTGCTACTGCTAGGGGCTCTTCACTGAACAGTGAAACAAGCAAACGGTTATTTGATTTACTGAGAGCCAATGGCTTATTTAGAGTATTTCAAAGTTATATGCCTTTGTAAGGAATACAAAACCAGACCGGTCTCCCAGGAACTGGCTCCACTGTCCTTCTAGCCTCCCTCTCCTAAAGCATTCTGGGCTCTGTACACATCAACCGTCCTCAAAATCCAGTATCTCCTGCAGCCTGTGATGAACTCCCTGAAGCAGATAATGGACAGCATGTTTTCAGTGTTAGTCATGAATAACTGGCAATTGCAATCCCTTTTCTTTTATTGCAAAAAATAGGTACAGCAAAAAAGATATACTACAAATAACAAACTGCTGGTACAGAAGAGAATATTCATCATCTTGTAGCTGTAACTCCCCTATTCTTCTCTTCCTCTCCCCTCCCTTTGTGCTTCTCTTCACGTGCCTTCTCTTCCCTTCCCTTCCCTTTGATTAGGGTGTAAGCTCTTCTCTTCAAGGCCAAGACTGTGACATGTTTGACAGGTCCTTTTCTATCAGTTTTGATGTGAAGAGGAGCACAAATGTAAGTGAAGGCAGCCAGCAAACTGGCTATCATGAAAGGTACATTAGTGCTCAAAAAATTGGAAGAAATGACCTTTATGTGCCAGAAAGTATTGCACGGAATGGCACCGAGGTGAGCAAGCTTCACTTTGGGACACTTTTAGTTTAGGCAGTTGATGGGCTGCTGGAGCATCAAGGATTTAAACTCAGTTCCCAAAAGACTTGACAGCATTTTGGGGGATTTCTCTCTTCCAAAGAAAGGTTCACCACTAATCCTTGAGATCTCACCCAAAGGATAGTCCTTCAGCTTCCTTTTCTACCAACAGTTCTCAAGAGAGGACTGACTTCAGACTGCAGGATCCTGGAGAGCTGCAGACCTAAGACACACTCCTGCCAATGCACCTGACACCCTAACACAGCCCCTCTCTGGCAACGGCTCTCGCAGCTCCCCAGGCGACGTGCCCGTGAGAAGGTGTCACATGCAGCACTCCCTGCCTGGCTCCCAGCCTCCCAGCCTCAGGCAGGCTTCTGAGCAGAGAGGACAAAGAAACTAAGAAAGAGAAGGGAAGATGACATACCAGTCTCTGCAAGATATACGAAGTTCCACAGACGCAGGAATTTGTCATCAGGCAGCAATGACACCAGTCCACAACTGCCCCCAGTGCCGTTCCATCACAGCAAAGATAAATATCTAAGAAATGTTTACCTACCAGTATCCACCAGTATTTGCTATGGGTGGTTATTACTACACCCAGGTCATCACAGCTGCCCATATTTTACATTCAATTTTATCTGCCATCCCAAGGAACGCATGTGGTTATTAACAAGTATTCACTTTTTTCCATCCTGCTTTCGTAGATGATTTCACTGTTCGTGACACGCACCAGCTCACCCATGAATAATGGAAATGCTTGTGCACGGTAACATTAAAGCAGACCCGAGCAGCATTAATCCACGCCAACACAACAGGCTTTCCCCCACACATCAAGCCTTCCAGATGTCCCAGGCACCCTTACAGAGATAAACACAGGGGATCAGCTGCTCTGTGCATTCTGTCCTACGGATCTACACCCGATCACCAACAGGGATGAGTTCTGTTGAACCACCTCTCCCTGTCCTGTGGTCTCCTGCTGGCATACTACCAACTGGAAAGCGCCCGGAAATACCAAAATAACATGAAAACAGGTGATTTCTCAGGCAATTAAGATGCTGATTTCTGAAACTGTTTCTACTAGGAAGTAGGAATTTTATTTAGTTCAATGCGATTTGGGGGAAAACCCCCCTCCCTCCCCAGTGCTGTATTCTTAGTTTGATTCAAGAAAATTTCTTTTAATAAGGCCACTGACACCAAATTAGTAAAAATGAAACCTGAAAACTCAAAATGCAAACATATAGACTCTAAGGAAGAAGAGATAGCAGGGTTAAAGATCATGAAAAATGCCCTGTTTATGATGAAGCAGACCTCATCTGGAAGAATACTTCTATGTAATAACATAAAGAGGCTTAAACATAACAATTCAGATGCGCAGGTAACGCAGTATGATAGATAGTCTCTAGAGCTTCATTAAAATGGCAAACAGAGTGCTAGTTTATGTTACAATGATAAGAAATTACTCCAACATGCCAGATAGCTCTGATCTAATGGGGCACTTAAGTATATGGAGTAGCCCTACTTAAAACATTACACACTTGCTTAGATTTAAGTATGTACTTAAAACATCTGCTGGAAGGGGACCTAGAGGCCTAGAACGTTCACCTGAGTTTTAAAATTCATCAAACTACAGGTAGTTGGGTTATGTGTCAAAAGAAATCCTCTGTCAAAAGTTATCTTATTATTAAAAATAAGTTGGAATTATTTAAAAAATACGTGCTTCATTTATTTCAGTAACTGAGTGATGGAAATAGACGTGTCGATTTCACTTTGAGTCAATGAAGTCACGGATCCTCTCTGGGGAAGATGACTTCCCCGGGCTGAACTCTGCTTGGGTCACGGAGTGCTGTTACGTGGTCTGCCCCTTGACACTGCACAGCGCAGGGCGTGCTGGCCAAAGGGGAGGCTCCTCTTTTGGCTGCAAAAGTTTGATTTGATGCTTCAGCATCTCCTGAACATGTTGGCCTTCCCATTCTTCCGCTCATAATATAGATGATTCCCCATTATTTTTGAAGAGGGTCAGTGGATAAACTGACAAACAGTTTATTCCACGCAGTTCTTTCATGCTTCTCATTTGCATTTAGCTATAAGGCTCCTAAAGCCTTTCATCATTTCTGTACAGGAAATTATACTCTAGATTGTCTTTCAGAATGACAATAAAGAGAATATGAGCCTTTGGCTTACTAAATACACATTACATTTTTGTAAGATAGTGATCACTGCACAGATGTTTGTTTTCTTTTTCCCTGTTGCACCCAGATTGCAGTTTCGTTGCCCATGCAGCAACTAATTTTGGACTCCAAAATTAGTCTGAATGTCTCAAGAGCAAAGTTCTCTGTGAACCGTGCAGTATCTGGTTGCAGTGCAAGTGCTGCACTTTTAACCAACACAAACCAGCTCCAAATTCACACCCATCCAACCTGATGCAGGAGAGGAGTCGGGGACTCTGAGAGGCACCCTCTCACCTGCCCTTTGTGACACGAAGAGGCTGGGGAACAGGCAGACGGGAATCTGGGAGAAGCGCTCACCCTTTCCAGAGCCAGGCCACAAAACTTGTTATGGGGGACGCTGCTCTCAGCCAGACCCTGGACTGCTGGCATCGTGCTGGGAGCAGAAGTCGTCCGCTTGTCACGAAGTGCAGGGTTCTGCTCAAGTGTTTAGCTCCTTCCACAGAAAACAGGAGAGAGAAAAGGATTGTTCTTTGCTTCATCAAATTTTTCACAAATTGGTTGTTTGGACCCGAACATCATAGTTCTTTGCCCTACAGCAGGCCACAAAGGAGTTTGAGAGGACATTAGAAATAGCACAGCGATTACAAGACCACCTGGCCCATTTGCAGAATCTCTTTTATAAAGGCTTTGTACCAACAAAACCCACCATTTTTCCATTATGTCTCTAGGTATGAGAAAACTCTGCTATCTAGATGATGTTTTTTATGTTGTTAGGAAAAAAACCCCAAATTTTGCAGACCACATTCTCAGTTCTTTAATGAAAACAGGGAAGAACCCTTCCTGCTGCCCTCTCCTCTACTGCATTAGCACGTTGCAGCTGTTTAACCAAAAAGTTGTCCTCCTGGCAAACATATTGAAGAATGTTTTTCCAAATCACCTCTACTGTGCTGGATTTTTTCCTTGTGGTTTCTTTTCCGTTGTGTCATATGAACTTTTCCCCACACTTCGCAAGCTTCAAAATCTGTATTCCTGAAGGTTCTTCAGGAGATACTTTCTCTTGACATGTTATTTGTGTTGGTTGACACAGATGTCAAGGCTGCCGGTGGCAAGAACGAATCCGGGAGCAGTACCCAAAGATGGTAGAGGGCCAGATGACTGCTCGCTGCATCAGGAAATGGGGAAACCCATTTCATTCCATGCCCTAGGGCACACACCAGGCATGTTATGCTATAGGTCTTTCCACCTCTTCGTCTGTGTCAGAGCAGTAATGAAAGAGCGGCTACTGTGAATTTAAGTGACTCTAAACCCGTACATAACCAAGTGCTTGCTTAGAGGTGCAGTGACACAACCAGGGTCCCCTAGAGAAGCAGAGCCCAGCATTCCCAGACACCAGCCTCAGAGGCAGACTCAAGCCCCACAGTACGAAGGGTTTCACTCCCATTTCCCTCACGGCTTGATTTCCCTTCAGAGGTTTGCACACTAATGCGCAAGGCACTGCACCCATCAGTCACTGTGCGACAGCACTGAAAGGTCAGGAAAAAGAGCTTTGACTGTACTACAGAGCATCTGCCAGCAGAATGACGTTAATTATTGGGTACTTTGAAAAAGCAGAACTAACAGCATCTAAAATGAAGTTGTTCTGGACGACGATAGAGACACTCCCGACTTCTGTGGGATTCGAAACGTCAAAGCAGGACCTGACTGCTTCTCACACCCCCCCGCCCGGACACCGGGCAGGCACAACGCGCCGCTTCTCCATCCCCCCATCCTGCCGGCGTGCGGGGCTCTGAGCAGCCGTCCCGCCCTGGGCAGGAACGGCACCTCCCTGAGCAGGGACGTGACTCCCGGGGCCAGCTCAGCCCTCCTGGGGTTTCTGTGCCAGGAGAGGGGAATTTGCTAAGTTGCGCTTTCTTGCCTGAGCAAGAGCGCTGGGAAAGGCAGCGGGGCTATTTATGCCTCCATTGAGAGGAAGGGGGCGATCCAGCCTTGCCCGGGGGTTGGTGCCGCTGCCAGCCCGAAAGCGGGGAGAAAGGCCCGGCCGCGGGATGGGGGGGGACGCCCGCAGCCGGGGGATGCCCGCTAACTTCATGGCGCCAGAGGCCGGTTCGCGGGAGGG
>VZRU01009362.1:38809-102886 GCA_013398155.1 Pedionomus torquatus | reverse complement strand
CCGCCTGCGCTCCGCTGCCCCGCGCGGGGGCTGTAGCGCCGGGCGCCTCCGCGAGGGGCGAAGGCGGCGGCGGCCCCCGGGACCATGCGCTGAGCGCCCGGGGCGGCCAGCGGGCGGAGTTGCGGTGGAAGATGAACGACGCCGGTAAGTGGCTCTCCGCCGCCGCACATCTTTTCCCCGGGGCCGGCGAGCGCCGGGCGGGCTTCCTTCCTCCGGTACCGGCACCCTCCTTTGCCCTTGGGCCGGCACCACCGGGGACGGACGGCATCACCCCCTTCGCCGCCGCCCGTCGCTGCTCCTCCGGGACTTGCACCCACCCCCGTCCCGGGGTGCCCTCCTTCGGGGCTGACGGCCCCGCTCTTCCCCCCGCCCCGGAGGAGCGCACCCCGGAGCCGTGCCTGCCCCATCGCTGGCCCCGCCGGGAGGGGACGGGCGGCGAGCCCGAGCGAGGCGGGGGGTTCCGGGGACAACCGGGGCGGGAGGGCTCCTCCCTCAACCCTTCACAAAGCCCCTGGGAAATTGGCTGTGACTTTCTTGCCGAAAGTCTGCTTTTTGGGGAGGTAAGGTGTTTTTACAGAATTTTCTCTCCGAGGCAAAGCCAAGCCTTTCCTCCTTCCTTCTGTTAACTTCCCAGAAATTGTCCTTGATGGAAACCAGGAATGTGAAAGCGATAGGATTAAAAGAGTTATTAAAGACAAGATGTTCAAAAAGTTAAACATTAAAAGAACTCGCTGGAAAATTGGGGCAAGCTTTACATTCTCCACCAACATTTTCTGATTTTCAGGGGTGAGGCATGCATGTCAAAACCGTAACAATCCAGGAGACAATTATCACTAATTCTGGAGTTACTTAGAGAAATCTGATATTGCATCTAGGATCTAAAAGAACAAGAAACAGTCCCGTTGTGTCAGCCCTAAGATTTTCCACCGTGTTGCCTTGTTCCGGAAGGTGAATGTTGCTGGGCATCTCACTTGCATGCGGGTACACGCTGAAGCTCAGAGAGTTCACCGTTAGGTACCTTGCCCTGCAATTGTCATGTGTTGGGAAACTGTGAATCATTGTTTGCCGAGCACAGGAACATAGGATTGGAAAGGATCTTTTAGGTCAAACCCAGCCCTCTCCTCTTCTATCAGCGTGTAATACCGCTCTGAGTTTAGAGCCAAAGGAAATGGGGAGTGAGATACTCCTACCCAAAAAGTGGCGACATTTCCATTCTATTTTCTGATCTTGTCTGGACCGGGCTGTGTCCCTCCCAGGAGACCAGCTCATTTGAAAGTTAAGTGAGCAAGTCAAAAATTGCTCTAGCCATGGTGCTCCAACCTCTCTTTCTTCATCTCTCCATTATTTAAAACAGACTGGCTCTGATCTGATCCTGTTGCCAGTGGAAGTGCAGTGTAAGGGATATCAGATGTATCCCTTTGTAAAGACTTAGATTTTGTTAGCAGGAATGTAGGACTGGACGGGACTACCTTCATTAGCAAAAGCAGTACCCGTTGTTACAGAACACAGTGTCATTACTCCTTTTATTAATTCAACACACCATGCCTTGAACCACAACATTTTAGGTAGCTCTCCCGCTATTCCTCTCACAGAACTGAGAACCTTTTACCATTGCTAGTTCTTCTTGTTTCCAGACCAGCTTAGTCGCCATTTACTCTTGTGATTGCATTGTCCTTTTGCTTAAAAATAGTTCTTTTCCTCCTCTGTTGTTTACCTCCAGGTTGTATTTATAGAGCGCTCATATCCCTTCTCAGCCTTTGTTTTGTACATTCACACAATGCAAGGAATGTCTCTCCCATCAGTGCAAAGCAGAACTTCCTACAGGCTCTGAAGGAGAGAGGCATTTATGAGCTGGCACAACTGAGGGACCACCATTAGCCACCTCTGTGCTAGTGAGCAGTGCAGAGCAGTCGTCTGTGTGGGCACGTATGGCAGCTCTGATCCCACAGAAGTTAAAATAGCGACAGACAGAAAACAGGAAGGGGGACATGGGTTATCCTCAGAGATGCCGAACTGATAGGAACGGAGAGATGGAGCAATCTACTCAAGGCCACAGGAAATCTGTGGTAAGAGGCAAGGGAGAGACCCCCGTCTCCCAGCCTCGTACACATGGCCTTCCCACCACTAGGTACTGCCCGTAGGAAGAATGCCCAGGTTTTAGCCTCCAGAGCTGTACGCAGGCTATGTATTCTCTCAGTTGGTACTGAAAGTGGTACAGGAGAAGGTGCCATATGTACCTGTCAGAGATTTTTAACCAGCATCTTCCTTGGCTCCTAGGAAGCAATAGATGAAACGACAGGTGAATAAAAGCTGTCTGCTGCAGTGTGAGCTTCCTGTTGTGATATCAGAGCCAAACTGGAAACATCACAAACACATGGAGTTACATTAAAAAGAGATACATGCCAGTAGTTTAGAGCCAAAATTATTTAGTTGTCAGGTTTGTGTGGTTTTTCATAGCCAGGCCCCCCAGCCCTACCAAGACCTGTATGTACAGTCTGCTAGAGACAGTGAAAACGCTGGAGGATGTTTAGGATCAGGATTTTTTGGTGTTGAAATTCATCCTTTGCTGATTCTATAGCCTTTAGATTTTCCCCTTTCCCCAGCAGTGTTTCTCTGTGGGATGTTATGCTGTTGTGTTATATTTACAGATGGCTGCAATAAAGTTATATAGTAAGAGAAATTTGTAAGCTATTGATATAATCTGCCAGAGGCATAATGCATTAATCTAATCATAGAGGATGGATTCCACTAACTGTACAGAACAGCACCGTATTTCTGCAGAGCAGTATGTGCTCTGACAGCCCAGCTGTTAATATTTCAATTAAGATTTGTAAGAAGACAAAATTCCCTATAGGTCTGCCTTTACACTAGGTGGAGCCTTGCTCTATCCAGAGTACTTTTGATCACATATTTGAAGGACATACACTGATAAAGAGGACAGATGTTTTTCAGAAGTATCAGCCTTACACAGAATCTGAAATACCATTTTCATAAATGTCTGACACATTTGACCGTTGACCTGCTGGCTTTGAACAGAACCTCAGATCTCAAGTGCCTAAAGCCTCACTTCTCAGAAGACACTTAAGTATCTAATTCCTGTTCAAGTCCAAGTGGGCGCTGGTACCTCAAAATATAAACCCATGTGTTAGACAAGGCAAAATAGACACACGTACAGAATTTCCACTCTGTCCTGCTTTGTAAGAGCTTGGTGGTGTTTTGGAAGCTGAAGTGTGGAAACTTGCAGCTGTGACTGCACCAGTGCATGTCACTTTTGACTTGAGTTTCTGGATTTGTGCAGCGCTTGGCACGCATGGCTCTTGCCAAAAGTGTGAGTTCTTAGACAACACTGTGACACTGGTGGGAAAAGGAGTGTGAGCAGGATGTCTGCTGGTGTAGGACAGGTTCTTTGTTCTTTCATGTCATTGCCTAGTTCATAAAATAGAAATGCTACCATGGAATAACATCTATCCTTCCTGGTCCAAATAACTCTTATGTCTGCAATAGCATTTCAGCAAGTGACAGTGAAATGAATCCCTGTATTTACTGCTGTTCTTCAGGTTGTCTGTTCTCAGTTCCTCAAGAGTGGGACTTTGCTTGCTTCAAGTAGGGAATTTGATCCCAATCTTTGGAAGAAGTCCCAGATTTGTGTGATAAAGGCAACTGTCTAGATATGAAGATGTACACTGATATCTGCGTAGTATTTTAGTAGCGTGTTCTGATTTAAGAGAAAAGCATTTATATAACAGAAACAAAGTCTGAGTTAGACTGAGGACTGGCTAATTGGCAGTAGCGGATCTCTGTAGCCATTACATTGCCAAAGGGTGGTGTGCGTGGTGCTGGGTCCAGGAGTATGTCGATACTGTCCAAAACTGTCCGTGGTAGGAAAGCAAACAGAAAAGTATCAGATGTCAAAATTTACTTTATGATGTAAAGATTGTTGAAAGGGTGATGATCAAAGTGGGCAGGGGTGTTATATAAACAGATCTGGATCATTAAGTTGGATCCATTCAAACAACTGACACTTATTGCCTATTATAAAGCTATTAGTTTAGAGACAGTGAACAGGCAGCGCAGCCTTGAGAACAATTTAGAGGTCACAGTGGACAAGGAAGTCAACCTGCGACAGTGACAGGCTAATAGAGAATAGCGAGAAATGAGTTTGAGAAAGAACTGAGCTCCACAGACAGCATCCTCAGTGCCCATCGTGGAGTTTTTCCCATGTATTTTGCTATTGGCAAGTTGGAAAAGGTTCAGAAAAAATCCAAAAGAAAAGGGTGAAATTGTCCAACTGCGAAGATTTAATGAATTAATTTGTTCAGTTTACCAAAAAGAGGAATGTACTACGACTTAGCAGTAGAGAAGTGTATCTTCCCTGGAGAAATACTGAATAACAAAAGAGTCTTTAACCAAGTGGAAGAAACAATAACAAATACTGGAGATACGAGCAAGGCAGCAATAACTAGAAATAAAGGCTTCTTTATTTTAAAAATGAACAATTAATTACAGGAATAAGATAAGGATGATACTAAGGTATATACTGGACCTTTTGCTGACTTCAGACCAAAGCCTTCTAGAAGGCAAGTTCTAACTTTATTCTGATGTAGCTGAATGAAATTATACAGCTCCTGATTGGAGCTGAAGAAGACTTTCTGATGCCCTTGTCTGGATATTTTCCCTCTACTTCCTGTTTCTCAGGCACTTTCCATCTGCGGATTTCAGTCTCTTCTTCCCGGGCAGAAGCAGTGACGGACAGGACTTGTGTGCATTGGTTGCCACTGGAATTCTAGGTTTGGTGCAGTCTCACCCCACGGCTGCAATGTGGTCTCTCCACCTGCATCGTCACTTCCATCTAAAAGCCCTACACTCCTCTGAACAATGCAGTGCATTTCTGTCCTCTCTTCTCAGTTCTCTCCCATTTTAACGTCTGAGCTGAATTAGTACCAAAGGCATGAAGAAAACACAGGTCCACAAAAGTTCGTTGGTCAGAAAAAGCTATTTTCAGCATCTTAAGAGGCACCTGAACTGGATTGTAGCAGCAGCCAAGTCTGGAACTAGTATCTGCGGTGTGGAGCTAAGTCCTTTATTGGGGCACCATCAAAGATCACAGGCCTGAGATATGTCTACAAATATCCCTGCAAGTGTGAAACCTCATTGATTAATTAGGTCTTCACACCAAAACCAGCTGCTTGACGGCGGGTGGAGGGGGTAAATATAGTCTCTCATAAGCCTTTATTAAATTCTAGGCTAATTCCTAAATCTGGAGGATGCTTTAAAGTGGTAGTTGCAGTGTCAGGCAGTACCACGCTATGAAATGTTTATTGCTCCAAAGAAACACTTGAACGGCGAAGGCTGCAAGGGCTGATTGCCATTCCAGGCTACTGTTCACTGCTTAGAAACTTGGGGGGGAGAGTAATGTCATTTCACATGGGCCATGGCAGGGTTGAAACCATGCTGAGCTGCAGGCTTGCCTGAAGGAAGGTGGGTAAGGAGAGGAAGTGGTCCTTGTCAGTACAAGGAAGCACGGAACAATAAGGGGAGGAGCAGGCTAAAGAAATTCCTATTCCCCAAGAGTTTCCTTTAAGCACAAGGTGGGTGTGTCTCCCTCCAACATAAAACACATCCTAAAATAAACATGCTGGATTATTTGTGAACATACACATTCCTTATGGTGCAATGGTGTTTTGTGTCCATTTAGAAGTTACAGCCAGAACCTTTCAAGTGGCTCAGGCAGCAAAGCAAGCAGAAATTGAAGCAGAATAAAATTGTCCTGATAAAAGGCAAACAGTGGTGCTTTCTTTTCAGTAATTGTTTGGGTTACTTTGTAAACAAACATTTTTATGCCCCCTGCAGCCTTTCCCCCTCAAAAAAAAAAAAAAAAAAAACCCAAACAAAAAAAACCCAAAACAAACAAACAAACAAAAAATGAAAAAAAGGAATATCTTTCAATGAGCCTTGTGAAAGGCAAGATCAACACATAGAACAGTTAGGAAAATCCTATGGAAGGAGTCAGCAGTGACCAGCAGCTGGCACAAGTGTGTAAGGGAAGGACACGATGTCCATTATTGCCATGTTATAAACAGGAGTCCATTACCGTAAGTTCTGTTCTGCCAGCAATGTTACTGAAGGTAGCAGAAGGAAAAACTGAAGATTACTTGATTCCTTTTGCTCTAGAAAGCTATCAGTGGAGGGAGAGTAACTGGTCCATTGCTGATTTCTGGTGGGAAAGGTGTAAGAACTTTGTTTTAGCTAATGAAAATTTCATGTATAACTAGTTTAGGTTGTTCATCCATTGCAGTAACTGATGTAAAAATGCAGATCTGGCTAGGGAGCCAGGCTTGCAAGATGCTCGCCTGATCTCTGTTCCCTCCTGGATTTTAACAGGCAACAATTTTCAGTGGCTGCAGACTTGCTGCTGCTGCAACAGAAGCAATGGTGCTTCAGCAGTGGCAAAGCATTCGGCCATAACGTCTCTGAAATCATCTGGAGGGAAAGATTAGCTACCCATTCTGTGATTTCTGTAATTAGACAGATGCCCTGCAGCTGGAAGCAGCAGTGGGTACTGTGAAAGAAGAGTACACATGGCAGTGCTGATGAATACGCAGTTCACTCTTGCTTCTCCAAGTTGTTTTAAGCCTCCCACGCATGAAGCTGGGTCAGATAAAACCCCAGATACAGAATAATTCTTAATCGGTATATGTGATAAGGCACCTGATTAGAACAGATTTTTCACTCCTGGGCTAAGATGAGATCACTTAGTTTTTAACTCAGATGAAATCTCTCTGGTGTCTCATAATGCTAAAAAGATTGTTTTCTGACTACATGAGAATGCTGAATTGTCAGCATCTTTCTAAATATTCAAGGAATTTCAGCAAGGTGAAGGAGATCAGAAGAAACAGCCTCTTACGGCTTACAGAATCTAACTAAATATGCCAATATTAGTTCAATACAAATTACTCCACTTGGATTAAGATAACAGTAAGAAAAGTACCATGACACCAGGTATCAGAACAATCAGCAAATCATTTTTAAGCAGTTTGCATTCAGTATTACTTTATTCTCAGTACAGCGCACGCAGAATTTTAATTGTTTTCACTTGCAGATGTCCAAAGGCTGCATTCCCAAATACTCAAAATATAACAGCACAGCAGCTACACTTCCCAAAACTTATAGCATGATTTAGGGCAGGATTTCTCACAGGAACCGTATCTCAAACGGTGACTCTTTAGATGCTGGTCCCTTACTGCCTGGGGGTAGGGCATGAATATTTTGCAGTCTCCCTCCTGGTGAAATAATTTGTTCTGTGCTCTTCCTTAGAATAGAGAGCTACAACGTATTCATTAAAACTCTTCAAAGAATCAGAGATTTCTGGTTGATTAACCATGTAACCACCTATTGATGGGTAGGAAACATTAGTGTGTAAACCCATTCTCTTTACTTAGTACCATCTGCAACCATTTGGTGCTCTGGCTTCTTCACACCACATATTTCATCTCATCTCAGATCTTATGAGGGAGAATCCCTATTGTTGTCTATTTATGCAGCCTTTCAGCATTTCATTTAGTTATTTAGAGAATATTAATGTCAGGACTAAGGAGGCTGGAAATAGCTGTGGCATGTAAACTGTACTGTGAGTAAAATGGCCATATATGACTTAATTTATCTAACTTCAATCTCGCTTATTGCCAGTCTGCTTCAGTTCCCCTACATGTGTCAGCACTTCCATTGAATATAGTTTAGAGACTCTGGCTGGCCTTATTTTGCAAGATAATTCACTTTTCTAAAGTATATTTTGATGTTTAGAGAGACTGTATCTGCAAGAGGTCCTGGCATTTATAGGAGGATGGAGGATCTTTTGACTAAGGAAAGGATTGAAGAAGCTGTAGGCTGAAAACCCAACTTAAGTTTTTACCAGTAGCTCTTCACGTTTTGGGTTGAAGTATTTCATTTAGTGCACTATAACCCAGCTGCATAGTCCATGTAAAGCATTAGCCAAGCTTCTAGCAAACCATCTTATCCCTCATGATTATGGTGTTGGACAAACAAAATGCAACTCTGTATTCTGTTACCATGGTAATGGCAGATGGGTTGACTGTCGGGCACCAAGAGTTCACTATAGCTTCTCTGGGTTGAGTTGAACCTTGATCCTTTGGACAACTAATTTTGATCAGTGCAAAAATTCTGCAAACTACGTATTGAAATTAAACTCATTGCTACAAAGTGTTTGTACTGTATTGTAAGAACAGCCACCGTGGCTGAAAGGCATTTCTTTCAGCAGTTGCAGTGAAAACCTTCAACATCGAGTCAAAGTGTTCATACTTGATCTCAGGGCAAACAGATTGCTGGGGCAGAATCAGAGGATCTCTAATGTCATTAGTGCTTTGAGTGTGGAGGTGTGACCTGTCCGTGGGTGTCCATAGGACATACCCATGGCTCTGCCAGCTGTACGTCTGGCTCTCCTCAGGTGTGCGAGGGCTGCATCTGTTTCAGTTCAGTTCAGTTTGCCCTCAGATCGCGTTCCCTGGTGGAGCTGCAGTGCCACGTGGAAGCACAGTGCGTGTGCTCTGCTCCTTCAGTTCTCTTGTCAGAGCTGAGCCTTTTATTGGCCGGACTCCTGCATTAGGAGTCACTGGTATAAGATGAAGTCTATTGTACCGTGTATTCTGCAGGCTTTAATAAGAAACCAAGATGACTAACATGGCTTTTCTCTCTTTTCTCCAGAAATCACAAAGCCACCACTAGCACCGAAACCAAAGATTATCGGTCATCTTTCTCCAGTAGCTGTCTCCAAATTTTCTCCTTCACTGCCAAGGGCTGACATTCTTCATAACCCAAACTCTATGTCTAGGGGTCCCAAACCACCGATTGCTCCCAAGCCAAAATTCTCAGCTGACACCGAGGGCAAATCCAGTGTTTATACCAACAATAACTTAAATAAATGCTCCAATGGGAAACTGGTATGTCTTGATGGGGAGCTGTATGAAGGAAACCAATGCAATGCTGATTGCCCAGAATCAGAGGCAGATAATGAATACATTGTAGTTCCTGAAGCTCAACTGACCAGCAAAGACTGTAATGACTTGGACCATGAGCATGAGCATCAGAACCTGGATTCCTCTGTGGAAAATGAAGTCTCAGAAACTACAGAAGAGGTAGAGGATAAAGACGATAACACTGCTAATGATGAGGATACCAGCAATCGGGAAGTCACTGAAGATGAGCACCGTAACTCTTCAGATATTGTTGAACTGATAGAACCAGACTCTGAAGAGCCAACCAGAGACTGTGACCAGTCTGAAGCACTTTCTGAGGAGTCCTCAAATGCCCCTGAAAGGGATAATGATGCTTCCAAGAATGTAGATGAAGTTGAGGATGTTGTAAGTGACTTTAGTGAAACCCAAAACAAGGAGGAAACTTATAACAGCCTGGAACTGGTTAAGCCCAATAGTGATTGTAAGACTGAGAGTGATAACATTTTGAATAGAGATGAGGAACTAGTGGGTGATACCTGTAAAGATACCATTGTAATGCCACTACCCGGAGATGAAGCAATCCCAGGTAGTGAGAAGACAGGGCCTGCAGAGGATGAACTACCTGAGATGTTAGAAATGGAAGATGGGTATCTAGCACACAACAGTGACCACAGTGCACAGGCAGAGCTTAACTTGAACATGGAAGGGGAGTTAGAAAATAGGGACTGTACGAGCCCTGACGTGCTGCCCAACGAGGCCAGTGAAGAAACAGCTCCTGGCTTAGAACTGTGTGAAGGTGAACCCAACGCTGAAAATGGTTTAGGAGAGTCCATCCATCAAGCAGCAGCTGAAGAAGAGGAAACCAATTCAGACGAGCATAGTAATACAAACACTGGAAATGCCAGTGATGGCTGCCAGATCACTGAGAGGAGAGGTGAGGAGGAGGCATCAGAGCTATCCCATGAAACAAGCAAAGACTCAAGGAAAGGGGGAGAAGAAACTGTGAACACAGAGAATATGGATGATGGCTGTCAAAGTGCTCCTTGTGAGAATGAGTGTGGTGAGGAAATACCCATGGGACATTCAGAGGAGAGTCTTCAGACAGAAGGGACCTCTCTGGATGAAGATTGTGTCATTTCTGATAGTCTACCTAGTAGTCCAGGGGTGGAGCCAGAGCTGGAAGATGTGACTGTTGAAAAATGTAGGGAAAGCACTGTCGAAACCTTTAAGTCAGATGAGCTGCAACTTGAAGACGATGAGGTGGAAACAAACAGCTTTAGCGAAAGTGTCCCAAGTCAACAGATCCCAATTGAGGAAGAGTTAGAAGCATATAAGCATGGCAAAATGGATGTAGAATGTGGGATCAAACACGGCTTGCATGAAAACCTGTCAGTCCCTGAAGTGGTCATTGTGCCTGAAGAATCAGAGGAAAGAGAAACAAGCAGTGATTCCCTAGATGACCCGTACGTCCTTCCTGCAGAAAATGAAATTGCCCATGATGGGCAGACTGATTTAGGAGCTGATCACAATAAAAGGGATGAATTAGCTGCGGATGGTGAAAACACCTTGCTGCCCATTGATCGTAAAAGCATTGTCACCAGAACACGGTCACTGTCTGGGAAAATGCCAGGCTGCGTCCCAGAAACAGTTCCAGAAGAAACTGGACCTGAAAATGATATATCGTCTTCCCGCAATGGCTCTGGGACAGAAGATTTACACAAAAAATTATTTTCAGTGGAAGGAAAACCAGTGGAAGCCAACAGGACATTACCAACCAAGTCAAGATGTTTCATTTTATATCCTCGATCTTATTCTGTTGAAGGAAGAGAGATGCCTATCTCTGTTTACAGGGAAAGCGATGGCTGCATATTGGATGGTGGTAGAATGAAAAGGACAGAAGACAATTTGTCTTTGCCTTGTGTCAATGGTTCCTCAGGCAGTTTTTCCCAGAGAAATCATCTTTCATCATGTGACGCATCTACTCCATCCTCAGTTGTTGATATACCACCTCCTTTTGAACTTGCCTACATCACCAAAAAGCCAATCACTAAAAGTTCCCCTTCACTTTTGATAGAGAATGACTCACCTGATAAGTATTCCAAGAAAAAGAAGTCTTCCTTTAAGAGGTTCCTCACTCTAAAATTCAAGAAGAAAAGTGAAAGCAAAGTCCATGTGGATGTTAATGTTTCCTCTTCAAGGTCCTCATCAGAGTCTAGCTATCATGGGCCTCCGAGGCTGATGGAGCTGGACAGGAGGAGCCTCAGTAGCTCACCTCAACTAAAATCACATGTGGGGAAGCTCCGTGCATCAGAGTCTCCCTCAGCTGTTCTCTTCTGTAAGGACGGTAAAAGAAAAGGAACACCCAAGTCCTTCAGTAGGAGTGTGTCAAGGGTGGAATCCTTTGAGGACCGGTCCAGACCTCCTTTCATGCCACTCCCATTAACAAAACCCAGGTCCATTTCTTTTCCCAACGCCGATACATCTGACTATGAGAACATTCCTGCCATGAGCTCTGACTATGAAAACATACAAATTCCTCCTCGAAGATCCACCAGAGCAGGAACTTTTACAGAGTTTTTTGAAGATCCCAGCAGGGCATTATCTGCTGCTAACGAGAATGACGGCTATGTGGATATGAGCAGCTTCACTGGCTTTGAGAACAAGCAGCAAACCACAGACCAGGAAACAGAAAGGTACTGTAATAAATTATTGTGTAAGACCTGCTAGCTTTGGCCAAACAGGCCAGGCCTCCCCTGCTAGGTACTGTAGGCAGATCCTCCATGTTCCTTGGCTTATACCCCCTCAGGAAATGCTTACAAGAGAGATTGGAAGAATACAAGATAAGCCTTTATCAGTGGAAAAAATAAAAGAGACACCAAATTAACTCTTTGCCTTGTAAGTGTATACTAGCAAGTCCAGTGAACCCGGATCCTATGGTTTACAGATACAAACCAAAGAACATTTAAAAATGTTTGATTTATCCCATGGATCTAATTTTTGTGGCTTGGGCGGTGGGGGAATCTTGCCTTGCTCTTCAGTAAGAGAGGTTTCTGACTTGAGTGAATGAAAAGAGCCCGTTTGTTGGAAGGGGTGCTGCTTCGTGTTTTCATTGCTGTCAGTTTCTCCAAGCAACATTATATATATATATATATAATTTATCTTTCAAAGTATATCAGTTAAGTATAGACCAGAAAATCCCAAATCGTTAACTAATCAGACTAAACAATTAATTTAAAAAGTTTCTGTAAAGCCTATCATTACGGCCTTTTGACAGAGCTGCTGATTTATAAATGAGTTCAGTAGCTCTGTCTGATATCATATGTATTGCTAACATTGATAAAAGTCTTTCATCCCATTCCATTAGATGATTTGCAAACAAGAAAATGCCCTTTTCATAGTTACGTAGCAGCAATGAACTCAAGACCTTTCAATCTGACTCTGTCATCAGGTTGTAACATCCAGTCAGTAGAGTGCAGGATGTAAAGAAGAAGAGTGTTAAAGAGGTGACGAGAAAGCAGGGTGCAAAGCAAATGAACGAAAAGGAATGTCTTTAATACCGTTGCATTTTGGTAAAGCCATGTGAAAATGATAAACATCTCAAAAGCATGTCCATTTTCACCCGTCATTCTCCTTCTAGAGATTTAATACTGCTGTTTCTTTGCAACATTTATTTTTCCTGTCTTTTCCTGTCCAGGTCCTCTCTCCTGTCATTAGAAATAGAACAATCCGTGGGCTTTTCACACATCCCTCTCTTGATATTCAGACTTGGGGAGTAAAAGGAAAAAATTCAGAGTCTTGCAGACCATTTCTAAGACAAGAATGATGTACAGTGCTGTCTTTCTGAAAGGGACAGGAGCTGGCAGAGGAGGGTACGACACAGGGAAAGAGATCGCATCGCTACTTAGGCTGTGGATCCTCACATGCCCGGAGCTGGGGCGCCTGGGGCGCAGGCTGTGGTTTGGCTCTTTGGAGCCCTCAGTGCTGGGAGTCCAGTGGTGCTGAGGCTGGGAGGTGGTGGAGAACAGCACGGCCTCACAGCACACATGGCTGTGTGCCCTGGGCAGGGCTCAGCAGGAGCCACGTTAGCCCAGCCCGATGGCCCGTTAGTCACACTGCTGTTAGCCACTTGTGTTGTGCCCCGCACACTGACGTTGGCTTTTGGAAAAGCTGGCCAGTTCTTTGTGTCCATGAAACACCGCCCATTTTAGGTAGCTCTTGAAGAACCAAGTTAAAAATACTAAAACTACGTCAATTGCTGTGACTTGGGCCCATTTATGAACTTCCTGTGGAAGCCTGTTGTTTCAAGGGGAAAGCCAATCCAAACTGGTTCAGGAAGTCTCAAGGTCAAGGCGTGAACATAATTTTTCAGTCTGCCGCTTGTTGTGCATGCAGTTTTTGCTGCTGGGGGAGAAATGAAGGCTGGGATCCTGAACAAGCCCTTTATCAAGATAACCAGGGTGGAGGGGAAGAGCATCAGGCAGCCAGCGAGGTACATACGTTGCCACTGAGGTAGCTGTTATTGGCTGTGTTTGTCAGAATGTTTTGGACAAAGATATGTCTTGAAAGCCTGGATGAAATGTAACTGGGTGATGCACACATAATGACATAATATACTTGGAGTAGCAGCGTATGGTCTAATCATAAAGCAGAGCAAACTGTACAAGTGGGTGCACATGACCCTGTTTGCCCACGCACAGAGGATGTATGGGCACGGATGCTTTATTTCCTGCTAAAGCAGTTCCGCCTAAAATATCTCTCAACAGATGTAAGCTTTCTAGTATGAATACGTGTCAAACACAGCTCTACCACAGCCACACATGGATAAAAATGAATCTGAACTCCATCCTGCTCGTATCCTGAGGCTCATTTCAATCATTTGAGAGTACAAGTGTATTGGATTAAATGCTCGCCATACATGAGACTGGAGCCCATGAGCTCCCCTTTGGTGCATTCACCTGCAGAGCACTGGTATTTAGCATCTGCCGATACCTTATGGAATTGCTACGTTTTTGATGAATGGCCAAGTACAACTCTTTTATTACATTGCAGAGAACAGAGTGTGAGAGTGCTATAAAAGATTATAATAATCCGGGAACCTCCACTACTGTGTGTGATTGGGGAAAAGCAGGGCGGGAGGGGGGCGTACAGAAATTGACAGATGAGAAGATTCACTGTTTAATTTTCTTGCTTAAAAGGAAAGAGCATGTGGAGTAGATTTAAACCAATAATTTCTAATTAGAAGCAATCACATGTATAGAAAAAGGCCAATAATGGAAGTGTTCTAGAAATATATCTTAACTTAGAATTACCATTGCCAGAATAAAACTGGAAATATTGCCCCCTGAAGGGCAGTTATTGTGTATCCCCAAAATTTAGCTGTCTGGTATTAATAATTAAACTCTGATTCGTGTATATGACAATATCGATCATCATTAGCCTTCTGTACAGTGTAGAAATAATGGGACATAGGTGGAATTGGACAAAATTCCCCATATCTTTTCCCAGTCCACATAGCCTGGATCAGACTTAATTTTCATTTGCTTTTGAAAAGTCACTTCCTAGCTCCTGTCCTCTGCAGAGCTGCACTACAAAAAGCAAGGCGACACAAGCCAGTTGTTCAGGCTGAAAGCAAAAGACAACTGTGCCCACCTCTGGGACAGACACTGTAACAGCATCGCCTCAGCCTTCAACACCCAGAAGTCAGAACAATTTCACTGAAGTTACTGGCTAAAATCTCGTTTAGGATTAAAATACTCTGGCACACGTCTTATAGGATAGCTTCACTAACCCAGCCTGACCTTCAGAGCATCAGCCATGCATACGGCAGCGTGATAAACATCAAGGGGATGGGAAGGAGATACCTCAAACACTCATTTCATAGTCTACCCCAGTATCACTTCCAGTGCTTTTAGGAGAGATGGAGAAGTCTTTGATCGGGGTTTAGATAATGTCAGAAAGGTAGCACAAGTTGGGTATTTTCAGAATTCCATTTCCCCTTTTTGCTTTCTACTTAATTTGGATTTACCAGGTTTGCCAAGTTTCAATCCTTCTGTCTCCTAAGATGCTCAAAGTTCAGAGAGGAAAGAAGATAGGGAGAAGGGAGGAATGAAAGGAGCATATCTACAATTCCACAGCTCATCCCACTGTGGTGTTGAATCTTTGTAAGAAATGAGCTAAAAGCCCACATTGCTGTTAACTGCTCATTCCTATATCCTTCTACATAAAATGGTCATCAATACGTAGTAGAAGAACCTCAGTCTCATTACTGTACTTAAGCGACAGCAGGACTTGCTCGGACTGACTTTAAGTGAATTCTTGGGGGCCAGTGTGGGGCTCTGCCTGGATGCTGTCCTGAGGGGTGTGCTCTGGGCAATCCTGCTTCAGCAGCAGAGTTGGACTGGATGGGCTCGAGAGTTCCCTTCCAACTCGGACAATTGCCTGATTGCGTGACTCCAGTGCTCTGTGCAATTACACCCAGGCTTGTGATAATTTCTAGTAAATCTCTACGACTGCAATCTCATGCCTGTAAATTACTTCTGGTGCTCTGATTTTTCAAGACATACAGCACCTATCTGATTCGTCTCAGCTTTAGGTGATCACCTTTTATAGGTGATCAAGAAAGCCGATCACCTCTTTGGTATCCAATTCTATTGTAGATGCATTTTATTCCCAAGGGATGTGCTTCTTCAAGAAGCAGATGGAGAAAAAATTGTCTTTAGTAGAAAGTCAGGAAAAACATGGTTTAAGTGATACCGTTCCTTTAATTTGGCCAGACTGAAGCAGGAACACACTGGTGCTTAGGGACTGATACAGCAGTGCTAGCATTTGAAGCATTGGAGAGGATGCTTCATGTGTAAGTGCCTACAGTAGAAGCTTTGCCAGTGATCCTCAGCGCGTGGCCATAGTCAATCTGGGCTTCTGCCAGGCCTGTGTGCCACAGTACAAGGACTCCGTCAGCACAGACCAGTTCCAAAGTGTATCAAAATCATAGAACCGCTGGTTGATGGGCCATACAGAATGCAAATCCTGCTGCTTTAGAAAGAGGAGAATCCAGTGGATGAGAAGTTACTTGCCCTTCCAACAAGCTGTCCCCTTGCCTCACCACCGGAGTCTTCAACCTATGCTCTCCTGAATTATCCCACTTAAGTGATTGCATACTCTCTGCTCCCTGCAGGTCATCAGTCACTCGTTAGCTCCAACACTGCAGCCAGGGACAGTCTGATGACCTATTCCCCGCCCTTCTCTAACGTACACCCAAAAAAAAGCCTAACAAAAGCTGAGCATAGTAAATATCTTAGAGCATGAATTCTCCGCCTAAAAATGGCCTGAGTAACATGCTACTCGGACCTTCGTATGTCCTTAGGCCTAAGGTGAGATTTAAACCATTAGAGTGAATTTCCTCCAACACAGCAAGTGTTTCTAACCAGTAAAATCAAGATTCCTGGCTTTCTCTGCTACTGCAAATGAGAAGCATGTATGTTATACAGGATTAAATCCCCAGCTGTTAGAGGCACACAGCGTGGTATATACGCAAAGCATATGAAGGATAAGGTGAAAGTCTACAGATAATTATGTAATGGAAGCTTCAATATAAATACTTCACAGACCAAAATAGCAACAAACAGGAAAGGACAATCAGTGTTGTCATATTTGAAATAGTACAACAAATACCTTGGCAACATGGACATGGGGTCGAGGGCACCCTCAGCGAGTTTGCTGACAGCACCAAGCTGCTGGCGCTGTTGACACGCTGGAGGGAAGGGATGGCATCCAGGAGGACCTGGACAGGCTGGAGAGGTGAGCCTGTGCCAACCTCATGAAGTTCAGCTAGGCCAAGCGCAAGGTCCTACACCTGGGCTGGGGCAATCCCAGGCACAAATCCTGGCTCGGCACAGTATGGATTGAGAGCAGTCCTGAGGAGAAGGATATAAGGGTGTTGGTGGATGAGAAGTTCAGCATTCAATGGCAATGTGCACTGGCAGCCCAGAACCCCCCTCCCACCCTGGGCTTATATATAAAGGATATAAGAAAAGTTCAGGAAATTTATTCACAGTTATTTAGAGACCCCTTTCATTGAACTGTTAATCAGACAATCAACAAAGACTTTAAAGGATTTTACAGTAGATGGCCGAGATTAGACTCTGCGCCTGTGGATCTCTATTGCTTGTAAGCAGAAAGCTAATTTTTTATAATAATTGTCATTACCATTATTTTCCTTTAAAGACTTTCACCTTTTAATAAGAGGCAAAACCTTCCTCCCCTCTAGTTGATTGCAGAGCAAGGGATCAGTGCTGCTGACTTCAGGCCCTGCACAGCCTATTGAAATTCTCCACAATAGCCCCAGCCAGCTCTGACATGAGTCATGTCTTTATTTCTGTTTACTTTAGTATTGTCTGAATTGCCACAGGGAGTTAGAAGGTGATAGCGGTTAATGCAGGACTTCCAGCTGCTCAGAGGCTGGGGGCCGTCTGCAGAGATAACCCCTTGCTGCTCGGGTCTGGGCACAGGGCTCGCTTCACGGGTTGTCCGCTGTGAGAGGAGTGGGGAACTGTCTTTCCAAGACAGCCAGGACAGCTGGAGAGACAGCTATTAAATGCTGCCTGATGGCAGAGCTTTTGAAACAAGCACCTTTGAGAAGTGTCTCCAGACAGTATCGGTAATGTCATATTGATACCGAAGGAGAGATTTAAATCCACTCTCCAGATTTCAGTATCAATTTTACAGCAGCTCCATGGCTGCTCTCCCGTTCCCTCCTGCCCATGGAGCCGTTTGTCCTGGTTCATGATGGGGATGCAGGGGCGGGGGACAGGACAGCAGCGTGTTCCCCAGCACAGCTTCACATTGCACCTTGCCATCCTGTGCACGTAGCACGGCCCCAGAGACTGCCAGTGTCCAGCCCTGGCTTTGTGGATGGGGAATGGGAGTCCTGTCTGCCTCCCAGGAAATGGTCCCATGTCCTTGGTAGAAGCTGGGTTTATTAGCAGCTGGGCTGTATCTGATGGCTACTTTCTGATCAAATTGCAGAGCAGAGAAGGAGGAATGTGTACACAGGGCCATCTTCACGTCCTGAGGGTAGACTTCTTTCTCTTCCCTGTTTCCGTTGTATGAACCAGAAATATATTTAATTAGGGTTACCACAAGAGGAGAGAGTCCAATATTACTGTTGTCATCTCGACTGGTTTTCTTCTGCTGCTAGCTTCACTGCATTTTCCCCATGGTTTGTTCTCAGACCTGGCTGCATGGTGTTAATAAAGCAGCTGGTCCTGCTAGGACAGGGAAATGACAACTCTCCTTCCATCTTAAGAGCCCTGCAGGGCAGCATGGTGTTCATTGTGTTGAACTTACTTTGAATATTGTCCACAGAAAGTATGGAATAACAAACTGGCAATAAAATGAAAATAGAACATAAAGAATCTGGTTCCAAGTTTTAGTGACTAGGTTACTCTGCCAAAAATAAATGAAGAGAGAACAATCAGGAACATCCCCCTGATCTCCAGTCTCTGATATGTGCCATGTCATCAGACAGTTTGTGAAATGTATCATCTTTTTCTAACTGGATCCAGAACTCGTAGTCAGAAAAAGATTGGTAAATGTGTCACAGTCAGAAAAGTGACTATATAAGTGGAATCTGGATGAGAAAACAGTTACCGTGCCAGATGCTTGTCTGGGGTACATTGGTGTGCTCTGTTGATTTGTACCTCTGAGGATCTGAACAGCTATTTACGATTTGACTGCCCTGATAATTCAAGCCATCACCTGAAAACAGTGCAAACTGAAACATTTTCAAAATGGGAAAAATTCACAAAAGCTTTCTATGTAAACAATGTATCTGTTTTGGCAAAGCTTAAGGGAAACTCCGATATGCTCTAGCCTAAGATACAGAAAACATAGTCTCTGCTTCTCCAGGGTCTGGTTTTCATCCCAGATCACTTTGAATCAGTCAGCACTGGGCATTAGATTTTGAGTTTCTCACAACTGAGTGCCTAAAACACCAGCCACAGGAGGAAAGGAATATCCACAGGTTTTGGTCTCAGCACACCTAAAAACGAACGCAGTGCTGCTTCATTTCTAGAACATCTTAAATAACTTACTTTCAGGTTTCTAAGGCTCAAAAATACATTTGTAAGCTTCAGATGTTGCAGCAAAGAACACTTGTCTCCTGGTAAAGTCCTCTGCAAACTGAACTAACAGTCCATATAAACGTGGAGCAAATCCTAAATCTGCCTGCACACAGAACACTTTACTACAGAGACAGAAGCATGATTAAGCCACAGAAAATCGCCTGACGAGGGCCAGCTCTTGTCTCTTGGATTCCTGCTTCAAGCTGTCATAACTGGGCCATGGCTTCTGGCCACATCACTACAGGAGCTCCCTGGGCTGACAGCTGTGGTGCCGCTGATGGCACCGGCGGCTGCTGCTTGCCCAGGAGCAGAGAGCTGGGCAACACCCCCAATATTGGCATCTGCTGAGCTCTCTGATGCATCAGCCAAGTCACTGAGGTGCCACCTGAGTGATGGCAAGAACCAGTGCTGGGTTAGCCTGTGTGGTAGGGGAAGGCACAGGGACCTTTGGGCTGGGAGGGCTGGAGGACAACTCGCAAGCTCTCTCACTTAAAATGCTTCTGAGGCTTGTTCCTCTGCTCATGTGATACATGGGGTGCTGTTTCCTAACAGAGCTCATTCCTCATCTCTTCTTGTTCCTTCCCAATTTATAAGGCATATGTTACTCCTTGGTCAGGAACTCTGTCACAAATTGTCTGTCTCAGCACTTAGACTTGTTTGTTGTCATAATAAGTGCAGCAGAGGAAAGTTCTAGCTTCCAATTAAAGCAATTTCCTGATACATATAAGCATTAAAGTCTCAATCTTTGGGACTTTTTTTATGCCAGTTTTGGA
The DNA here is from genome assembly GCA_013398155.1 of Pedionomus torquatus. Classification (NCBI taxonomy): domain Eukaryota; kingdom Metazoa; phylum Chordata; class Aves; order Charadriiformes; family Pedionomidae; genus Pedionomus; species Pedionomus torquatus. The sequence goes on along the minus strand of VZRU01009362.1, from coordinate 83,023 downwards.
GCTGAACAGTAAAGACTCAGGAGCACTAAACACCTGGTTTCAAGTAACCAAGTTTTGTGTACCATTGTCATTACTGTAATCTACCTGCCGTTTGAGTACCATGAAAAATTCTCTTTCCACTTTGCATTAAAATCTGACATCAAGCAAGCACACAGGTCAAAATAGGTAACACGTACCTTCTCACATTGCTCTAGTGACTTTGATGGAGTTGGCTATTTTGAGGCAACTGTAGAAAGCAGATCTTAGGGGTTGAAAGGAACAGGCTGACAGGTTACAATATTTTGTCCTGAAGATGTTAAATATCACTTTGGGACCCCACCCTAAACCAAAATTCTAGGGTTTAAAATTAGCACCTGAACTTCATCCTATAAATCCACCTCATTATGGATTTTTTCCCATAAAGTTTACTTTTGGGATCCATTAATAATTTCGATCCTTCAAATCATTCATCCAAAAGCCTGACGGAGTCCAACCAATCTATTGTTTTGCTTTGGCCTAAGTTGAAGGCTGTCCCGCACACATGTATGCAGTCCTGCATGGCAGCTACTGCTACATTTGTTCTTCCTCTGCCGAGCTGGTGGCCTGGATGCAGTTTGACACCTTATCAGCATCTGCTGTTCTCTCCCTTAACCCCCCTCTAGCCCCAGTGCCATTCTCAGCCTGAGGCACACGTCAGATGAAGGGTTAAGGCTGAGTTCCTGCAAGGTTAATTATTTGACTGCGGGGCAGGAATACCTAAAGTGCTGTGCGATGCCCTGGCCAGCGGCTGCTGAAGGCGCTGGTGCTGCGCACCTGGGCGCTCTTGGACCGCTGGGTCTGAAAGGCTGACGTTGGTACCACATTGGCACCTTAAAGCCATACAGTACAAGTGTCATTTCCAGGGGGTACAAATGACAGGTGTCCTGCTGTTCCTAGTACCGCTGTTCTGCCCTTGTTCTGCCCTTGCTCCCCCTTGTGCACAACCAACTGTTGTTCTACTTAAGCACAAATACAATTCAACTCAGTAATGCTGTAGCAGTGCTTGAGATAATTCTCTTACTTGGACTCACTATCATGCAAGGGCTTTGTAACTTCACTTCTAAGCAGGCAGTACTTGCAAGAAATTAAAACATTGCCTGAGCTTTGAGGCAGATTCAGGCTTTGTGAAGTGCTCGTGGTCTGTTACTGCTGCTTCTCCAAACTTAAGAATAAAATCTGCCTTTTTAAAAGGAAAAAAAAAGCAAAACTGAAAACTGTCATTACCTGTTTTGGAAGTATGATTTTCTCCGTTACCTAGAAGGCCTTATGAATACTAATTTCAAGTCTCTTCCTGACACAATTCCGAACAGCTAAAAAAATCCAAGAATGTTTCTCCCCACAGACCCAAGCCCTGGCTTCCCCCAGTTCTGTCTGCTGGAATCAGGTGCCAAGAATTCGGATTTCTGTTAATAAGTAGATTGCTACAAATCTTGGCTGCAGCAAATGATGATGGATTCAAGTTCAGTTTTATGTTTCACTGACACCATTTCCAAGCTGGCATCCTCCTTTGAGTTTTCACTTCTATTATCACTTAAGAATTATGCCGAGCAGGATGTTCTGAAAGGATTATAATGGGTTGGATCTGTTCACTGCTGTAATGATCCCATTTGCCTAATTGACACCTAATCACATCTCAGTCCAGGCTAGTTTCCAGAGTCAAGAGTGCAGTCCCAGCTGTACTCTTGAGTTTCAGACTGTGTGTGAAAAGTACAGAACAGTACAAACCTAAAGACACTAAGGAACAGGACTTGTAAAGATATTCTAGTTATGTATAGCTGAGTGTGGTCAATAACCTTGATGTGCAGCCACGAAATACATCTAGACCCAGATTCTTACCTATTTAAAACTTTCAAACTCTTTAATACGCTTGTAAGACAGCAGAACCAGTCTGCCAGCACTGGGCCTCTCCAGAGCCCACTATGTTACAGACATGCCCTTGTTCTGCCTAGCTCCACCTGCAATCTCCCACAGAACAATTCATGCAGACCTTTTTCTGAACTGTCTGCCTGCAATTTTTTTATAAATTGTAATTCCATGGGCAAGCTGCTCTGCCTAAATCTTCCATTGCTGGCACTCTTCTCCAGCGTGTGGTGCTTGAGAAGATAAGAGAAATCATACCAGCATGGCTGCTTGAAAGCAGCTGAGAGCCTATAACTCAAGAAGAACTCCCTTCCCCAGTAGAAAACAGCAATACCAGCAAGCACCGTTCAATGGTTCCAGGCAGGCTTCTGTATCTCAGCTTAGCTACAAGAATGTAAACATTACTCCCTGCCTTAACTTAAATGAACATGGGCACGATCCTGGGGGTATCCATCTCTCTTTGACTTAAGGACTGGACCTGAGCAGTGAAATCCCTTCTAGTCTGCAGTCAACAGGAAGACCAGCAGCAAACCTGTGTCCCAAGGGAGTTGGGCAGAGCAGTTCTGTTTTGGGCACTAGCAGGAACCTTCAGTGTCCAAAGCCTTCAGTCTTACCTGCCTTTTAAACATGGCATTGCTCTGGGATTAACCACTCTACACAAGTGACAGCCAAAGCACAAAGAACTTAAGAAACATGTCAGAGATAAGAACAAAGGATTTGTGGTAGGGCAAGGGTTCACCTTTGCTTCCCATGCAGTGCTGTCCCCACAGAGGTGGACTTCTCATGTGCTGAGGTGACCATCAGCTGACTACTTGAAGGTCACTTCTTACAAGAGATATTTTTTCCTTCTTATTACTGCAGTTCCAGGTAGTTGGCTTATTCTGTCACTGGTTTATGAAAGGAGTAAGTCCTGCAGAGGGTTCAGAGTGAAATCAGAGGGTCTTATTCTGCTCAAAGATCACAAGTATAAATATAAATTGACTCCACTAAAGTCAGGGTGGATTCCTTCCAGCTTTACATCACTGTATCCAAAGTCAGACTGTCACCAAGATTGGTCAGTTTATAGAGGAGCACAGGGCAAAAGTGCCAAGGGGGTTTGTTGTCAGAGACTGTTGGTGCTGTGACCAGGGGTTGCTCGGCAAATCACTTGAAACCCATCCTGATAATTAGTGGATGTTTTCTGTGTTATCTTCTGTCCCTTGATGGATGTGCAGTACAGAAAGTTTCAACACGATGCAGATGTATGGCTTGCATGGTCTGGGAAGGCAGAAGAGTTTCTCAGCACAAAATGGAGATTTTTGTGACTGCCAAGCACTCAGGTCTTCACTTTGAACCTCTTGGTTCAGATTTCCAAGCACTGCAAGGGTTCAACACAGCTCAAGGTTACCAGAGATGGAGAACAGTGGGGTGCTGGGGAACAATGGGGCTGTGATTTAGCAAGGGTAAGGAGGAAAAGAAAAGAGCTGTGCTGATGCCTTAAAGAAGACCTCTTCTGGTGCTGTCGGATAGAAGAGTTCTGGGTGCCTGTGAAGCTAATGATTTAATGAAAGTAAAAGCTCTGTGGTGGCTGACACGCGATGTAAATAATGTGCTCAAAGGAGTCTATAAAGGGCAGAGCTGCCTTTAATAACCTATTATGTATTATCAGCCGCCCCATTGTACCTTCTGGCATGGCGGGGCGCTGGGTGCGGCGCAGCCGAGCGTCAGCCCTCGCTAGTTCATTGCCAGGTCATCTCTGGGGAGGAAGCGCTCCCTGTTTACAGGAAATGCAGGACAAGGGCCGGAGGGCCAGGCTGAGCACAAGCCACCGCGTAGCGCCTGGGAGCGCGGGGAGGGGGTGTGCCGCTTGTCCCAGGCCCAAGGACGCGGTGTTTTGTTTCCAGCCATGTCCAGCTTTTACTGCTGCTTTGTTTTTTCTAGCGGTGTAAAGCCACAGAGTCGGGGAGGGGAACGGTGCTGTCAGACAGCGGAGCACCCCGGAGCGAAACATGGATGGGCTCTGCAGGTTTGTGCAGGTGCCTCAAAGCCAGAGCGGCGCATCCAGCCCAGCCCATCGGGAACATGGCTACTGAAACCTCGCTGCCGGGCTTTCTCTTACCCTCCTCTGCTTGCACTGCCCCGGGCTGGGTCCGAGACATGCCTGGAGACAGAGCGTGCTCTCCCCTCCAGAACCAGACCTGCACCACACCTCCAGCGGCAGCTGCTGAAGGTGGCAGAGTTTTGTCCCTAAAGCTCTCCAGAACAGAGCAAAAGCCTTACGGACCCAACCAAAAATCCTCTTCCCCTCTCCTATACCCCCTACCCGCACCAATTTATTCTTTCCATTTTGCAAGAAAGAGCAAAATCCAAATGGAAACATTTGGGGCATGAGGAAGAGCTCCTTTCTGGCCTGAGCAGGCAAACAGCTTATGCCTCAGAGTGTGAAATGTGATTATCCCCGCGTTCCCCTGCCTTGTCAGACTGTGTATGTTATTAGGAGACACCATGTCTCTCCTGCCCTTTTCAGTCTTCAGCTGCAATTTTTGCCGTGATGATCTGCCATAACAGGGAACTGACTGGCTAAACACATGCTCTGCTAATAAGCATTTCCTTTTGGCTTTAAATGCACTTGGACTTTAATTTTCCTCAGTAATGAGCCTTTCTTCCACAGAGTGAATTAAAAAAAAATAATTTACAAATAGATCCAAGAAAATAACTGATCAGTTTTAATAAGACTGGGTCATTCAGTACCCCACTGCCTCTCCCCGTTGCCTTCACTGACTTGAGTTCGTAGGATTTTAATTTTTTGCAATAGGCTATGATGTCTAAGAAAGACAGAGTTTGTACTAGAAACTGCTGGGCATGTGACTTGAAATAAAGCCAGGGATGGGGATGCTGAATATATATAAAAGTTGCATTCCATCCTTTTGGTCCAATAATAGAGGGGTATGGGGCTTGTTTGTTTGTTTGTTTGTTTTCTCCTCCCCACTGGATCGAGGGAGTTTTATATATGTGGGCTTTGCATAAGCCAGCTGCGTCCAGGTGAAACGCTGGTCTCCCTCTTGCATCCAGTAGATGATACCCAGTTATAAGCTAAAATCCCTGGGCAAGGGGAGTCAGAAGGGGCACAAGCTGGGATCTGTCTATGGGAAGGTTGCGGCAGCAATTCACTAGTTATTTGTAAACTGGGCATATTTGATTCTAACATGGTATGTCAAGCTTGTCACCACTCAGTTGGCTTCAGGGAGGTTATACTGCTAGAGGACATACCCCACGAACAGAGGATAATTCTTTGTACCTTCACAGGTAGCTCCTACAGACTTGCTTTGCTGACTCAGGGGAAATAATTGTCAGTGCGATCACCAACACACACAGAAAAATATCATAACAGGCATTCGTTTCAGAGTGTTAGTGGATCTAGGCCCAACTGAACTCAACATCACTGCCTCTCTTCAGCAAAGAACTGAAATAATTGTCTTTTACCAGTCCAGAACTGGGGTTTTGCTAATGAACAGATGAAACATTTTAGACAAAAAGACATTATGTCCCACACGAAAGGTAGAGCTGAAGTCAGCATTTACCCAGAAACCAAAGGGGCTCACTTACTTCCTATTCCCACTATGTGGAAGCAGTGAAGATGGTGAGCCATGTGTTGATAATTACTGTCAAAATCAGCTTTTAATAGCAGTTGTTGCACTATGGGAAGGGACCATGGATGTGGTTTCTAGCCTCTTCTATTGCTTTCTTCATCTTGTGGTGACATTCTGGACCAAATTCTGCTTTGATCTTTACTCGTAGGCACTTTTGAAACCATCAGAAATTTTCAGGAAATAAATTAAGCTTCTTTGGCCCTTCGTGTTGGCAGCAATTAAGTTGCATCATCTGATTTTCAGTTTCCAACAGATGCAAAGAAAAGATATTAGCATGATCTCTGGGGAAAAAGGTTCCATCCTTTTTTTTAGATCCTATTAAGGATAGTGTCAAATATTCTTTCTTTTTCTGTTCTGGAACTGACTAGGGATGTAGAGTGAGAAAGGGAGGCAGCAGGGAGGTAATCTGGTTGCCAGTAATTGAATGCTGCCACAATGGGTAAAACCTAAACTCTGGACCCAGGACTCTGTTTCTGGAAATCATTAAGCAAGGTATCCTTATCCTGGATGACCTGGATCCTTCTTTATGCTGTATATACCTATGGAGTCAAATTATGGATTTGGTTCAAATATGAACGCAGCAGAGGTTCCTTAAGTGCTGCACTTGTTTATACTGTTCTTTCAACTGGTGGCATGTTGAAACCTACTTCCCAAATAAACCAGTTTACTCCAAGGAATCTGACACATGCTGGCTGCTGCGATTAATGATAAGCCACGGAGTCTCCTTCTCCAGAAACTGCATTTTGCAATACTGAAATCCAATTTGAAGGAAGTTCCCTGTCCCTGAAGGAACACATGAGAATGAAGGTGGTGCTCAGGAGCTGAGATGGGGGAATCTGGATGTCCTCACTGGCCACATGACACTTCCTTTGCCCTGGAGATGGCTCCCACTGGCCTGCTCCCTCCCGTCTGATTAATGTGGGGGAATCACTGCGGCATTAGAACTGCACAGGGCAGTATGGAGAGGGTGGCAGAAATGTGCCTGTGCCCATCCCATGTGCAAATAAGGCCCGTAACATTTTGGGACTTCTCTTTAAACGCAGGCTGGTGCCAGCACACTGCAGGCCTACTGTAAGTGAAGCCCATGCAACAGTTCAGCAATATTGCAAGTTTTGCTACTGTATGAGCTTTTGATAATGCCATTCATCATGATTCCGGACTAATATACTGGGGCATTTTTCCCAAATTATAACGTATTCTTACATGAACATAATGCAGTCATTTATGAGAGACAGACAGGAAAGAGGGAGGGACTTAGTTTCACATCTTCTGAGGCAAATGACTGCAAATTGCAGAAAGGCTTTGCAAGTAAGAGGAGAGTCTGACTAAACTATTGATAGTTTATCCTGAGCTGTTCCTGTTCTTGCCTTGCTCTGGCTTTCCCGTGCTGTTGTAGTTAGGCATGGTTTTAGAAGTGCCATGGTGCTGCCATGCTGAAAAACTGCAAACACTAATAGTGAACAAGAGCAGACAATGGTGAGGAGGAGTGTTGCTGCTTGGCCCTTTGCCCAGCCATGGCAAATACACCGGGCAGCTTGCGAGAGCTCTTTGACTCTCTGCACAAGGGAGAAGCTGGTGGCATAAAAGAAAGGCTGGCAGCTGCACCTGCATGGGAGACACGGCCCTGTTTGCAGCTCGGAAGTGAATGCAGATATGTTGGGAGTTTCCTTTCCAAAAGGAAATCTGAGTCTGGTCAGTGGCTTTGGGAGTCTCTTTCTTCACTGCCCTCCCACAGGCACCCTAACCTGCCTTTGCCCAGCCTCCTGTCACTCCAGCACTGGCATTGAAACTTGGATTTGCTCACATCTGGGATCCCCGAGTGAGAAATCAAAGGGAATAAAGACATGAGGCAGAGCTGTGAAAGCAAATTAATAATGTTTCAGAGAAAACGAAAACTAAAGTAATTATATACACTGAGTAAGCTGGGCCCGCGTTACGCTGGCCTGGCTGGCTAAGATGTCTACTGGAACACATGGAGATGTCAGATTTTTTTTTGCAAGACAGCAGGCTTGCCCTGTTGGCTGAACGCTGGAACTTGTAAAAGGAAATGTAAAAGGCTGGGGGCCCCACGGTGTATAAACTGTACAAAAGCTCCCAGAATGATACTGCGGACAGAAATACTGATGCTTGAAAGCAGAACCACAGTAAAGTCAGGTAGGAATGGATGGCTTTTACCACTGGTACACTTGGCACTTCTTTTGCCAGCACTGGAATATTCACTTTTGTGTTGCAGTACAAAGAACAGTACTAAAACTGGCTGGTAGTAAAAACTCATGCTAAAATGGTTACTAAATTGGATGTTAATGGCTAATTGGGTAAGTTCAGAGATTTTCGAATGAGTAAATGGTAGGAAGCATGACACAGTAGGACAGCAAGATTTTCACCTACTTCATATAAAAGACAAAATGAAGAGGCTACCTGAATCCAGCCTGTGATTAACCTCACAGTAACAAAATTTGCAAGACTACCTGCAATTCAGTGAAGACTTAATAAGATCCAGTATGTGGCATTTGAAGCTAGGCATATTTGGATCAGCAATAGGAGACAACTTTCTAAGGCAAAGGGCAGGCATCATCTGGAGAACCTACCTCTAGTCATGCTTTGTGGAGCTTTTAAAAGCACTGGCAATTTTAAGTGTAAAAAAGGGGTTTTTTTCTAAAAGGAAATGCTGGGAAGCCACTGGCCTGTATTATACACCAGATCCAGCATTCTTATTGCATGGCTTTCTCTGGGTTTCTGGAGCTGAATTCCAGTTCCCTTGAAATAACTCAAGGGTTCTGGGATCTGAGTACCCTGTGCTTTAATTGATGCCATTGGTATCACAATAATACTTCTCTCGTCTTTTTGATGTTTTCCCAGAATCCTCACTGTTATAATCCACTTAACAAGCACTGAGATGTTAGTATGATCTTACTTCATCCAATTTGAGGGGTTGATGAGGGAGAAACAAAGCAGTTCGTGTTGCAACTAAGTATGAACCCTTTGCTCCAAAGTGAGCCAGAACATTGATCAGTTAACTTCCCACTGCTCCTTTCAGACGTTTCTGCTTGCTTAAATGGTCCTGTTTGAACCTGGCAGCAAAAAAACAAAGCTTGAGAAATCTTGCTTTCCAAGCCTCACAGATCTGCAGGGATTCCCTGTCCCTGGCCGGTGATCTCTGGGCAGAGTGCGGGTTTGCCATGTCTGAGCAATGGTGAGTGCCGGGGATTACACCCCTGAGCTCCTCTCTTCTCTCTCCCTGCAGTGCCTACACCGAACCCTACAAAGTGTGCCCAGTCTCTGTGATACCAACGGAGGTCATCACATCAGATGAGGAACAGAAGAGTTCAGAAGACGAGAGCAGTCCGGGTGATCCCAGCCTCATGAACAAGGTAAAAGAGCTGAAAATGGGGAATGCATGAAACTGAGAGAAGGAGAAACAATTTGCAGAAGAGCCTGGCTTCCTGGCTCTCTTTGCTCTTTGCCTAGTGTCCACTTAGAAATGTTAGAGCCATCGATCCTCTACTCCTCCGTTGCACTAGCAACAATTTAGCCCTATAGCATGTGGCAAAGCCAAGGAATGGAAGTCCTGAGGTGGACTGTGGAGACAACACAGCCAGCAGGAACAGCCTGGCTTGAGTGTCAGGAAAGATGTCTCACTTAGAAGCAGGATTTAGCTGCAATCTTGCTAATTTTAAAAATGCATCGAATAAAACAATAACAAATACATTATTTGGACCAGTTTTGCATTGGCTGGGAGATGGAGTAAATGATCTAATAGGTCTCTCCCATCTCAAAATTCTCACATTGTGTGAAAATACACTCACGTTTGGGTTTATTTTACTGACTTCTGGTGAATAAAACAGCTCTTACATTATGATGATGACCATGGAAATATGACCACAGCTTAAAACCATACAGGGTTGTTTTAACCTCCAGCTGATTAACAGTGCAATTGTTAAAGAAATGGCATTGAGCTGCTTTAGGCACAAATTTATCTTTGTTTTTACAGAACTTCTTTGTGTGTATGTGTTCTTAAAACCTAATACAAGCCTAACAATTTAATGTTGTGTCTCTTGAGCACAAGCACCCGCTGCATAGCCCATTTGGTGCGCATGCAACAAATGGGCATGTTCTTCTGAAGTCTTCCAATTCGAGCCCCAGGAACTAAGGCTGCAGAAGAAAATAGTGAATTCTGATTCCCCACACCTCTCTCTGCCATTTGTTTTGGCCTGGTCTCAGCATCAGCACAGCTGTGTGGGTTCCTGATCGTAGATGGCTTGTGTCTGGTCATGGGCATGTGTCAGAGCCTGCAGAAGTTTGTGCAGATGCCCCTCCAAAATCAAATGATGGCTGAGCAAGGGCTCACCTTTGTCAAGAAGAAGCACGAGTATATTGGTTCTAAGAAGATCAGATCTCTTTGAGCATTTCCAGAATGTGAAGCTTTATTTAGGGGCTGGTGTAGAGACAGTGGAGCAGAATTTTCCTCGTACCCAGACACTGGTTCTTAGGAAACAGAAAAAGCAAAATGACAGTGAAGGGCAAGTGAAGTTGCTCTTGCTCTAATCTCCAAGGGAACATCCTTCGATTTCCCTGAATGCTGAATCACTTTTAGGTCTGCCCTGCAGGGTGCTGAGCTGCCTCTGGTACCAGAAAAGACTGTGGTTTGATTTCCTTTCTGACGGGAAACAAATGAAACAGTTGCAAGCAACCTTATCTTTTTCCCTCTGAGATTCATGGAATTGTTTTTGTTGTTTGTTTTCACACTGTTCTGGAAAGGGGAAAATCTTTACGTTTCTGACATTATGGGTTAAATGGAAAATATTTTTCCTTTCAGTCCTATGAGTTAGCTGACAGACCAGTAGCATTTATAGAGCATACACTTGTGTGTTATCTAAGCCGGTCAGGTTTCTCAGCTTTTCTTAGTTGTGATGCCAGCAGAGAAGTGACAACAAAGTTGTGCCTGAGTTCACTAGGGAAATGCATGTAATCACTATGCCCTTGGAAGCAAATTCAAGGCTGGTAAAACCAATGTTATTGCCATTTGGTAGGGTTTTACTCAAAACACTAGGAAATTATGGTTTTCTAAATGCCTTCCTTGTTGAATCTCATGCATTTTAAGTGTTCTGTTGTGCTGGGATAACCACACTGTGTAGCTGTCACAGACAAAGGCAGAACTTAGAAGGCAAGTGTGTGCTTCAGCGTCTGGCTGGAGGTATCCCTCCCACTCTTCAGGTGAACGCAAACTCAGTGTCTACACACGCCTGACAAAGACCGTCGGAGCAGGGCTGGCTGGTTAACTGGTCTCTGCTTCCCAAACTAATTGTCAACAGGGATCACGGTTCACAGGACCGGACTGCCTCCAGCTCCTGGTGTCTCAAAACAGCATCTGAATACAGACTGTATTTCCAAGCTGGCTGATGAATAAGCGGTGTGGCTATTTACCCTGCCAAGAAGCAAGCCAGGAAAGAAGACATAACTTGATCTGCCTGTTATGATTCTGGCTGTAGGAAGATTAGCCACTCTGCAACCTGCCAGGCTCTAGACCTCTAAACCTCTAAAACCTCTAAAAAGAGGTTGGAGCGGCTGTAATTTCATCCCTAGATAAGCCAGTTGCTTAGTAAGCCATGTCAGGGGGCTGTGCTTTTTTGTGGGACCAAGAAAAGATTTAGAGACAAGAAGTGGCACCAAGACACCTTTGAGTGTCTGTCTTTGTGTAGCCTCACTAGGGCAGGTATCACTTTGGACAGACGGTGGAGGTCTGGCGAGCCATCCTGTCAAACCCTGTGTGTTCCAGCTGTCCCCAGGACCCAATCCGTTATCGGAGACACCTGATCTGGGCAATCAGAGGCTACCTAGCCTGAGGACTCTTTTGCCACTCGGACACAGCCTCAGCATCAGTGCTGCAGGCTGTGTAAAGCAATAATCAAAGGGTAGCCAGGGAAGACTCAATTTCCCAGGGAAAACAGTCCATGCAGGGCTCTGACCTGAAGGATGTGATATATTTAACTGCTGTCTTTTGCTCATGCTAGACACAGAATAATAGCAACAGTGGAATCTTCTCGAGGTCTCATGAGCCCACACCGCAGATTCAGAGACAACCACGCCGTGTTCAGAGACACACTGCCAGTTCACTGTAATTAAGAGTCAATGGGATAAATTCCATCTGTCCACAGCTCTTGTCCCAGAAAGTACCGGTGTCTTTACAGAGGACTGATAGAGAACTGTTTTTCCTACCCTACTGCTCCTGCCTCCTTTTATTGTCTTCTCATGCAAATCTTCAGGGTGCCAAGGGGGCATTAGCTGCCCTGTCAAAACCCGTCTCTGTAATGACGGAGTGCAAAGAACCCGTCCAGCTCCCTGACGAAGTGAAGTATCCCTTGGAGCAAAATCCTCAGGACATCCCAGAGTGTCTGTACAATGTGACAGAGTTCAGAAGCACTGTCACCTGGGGAGAACTGGCAGAGATATGTTAGACTGGAAGCCAAAAATAGTACCATGGATTTTGAAATAAGCTAATCTTGTTAAAACAGCTGTTTGAGGCTAGCCTACTAAGAGCTGAATATGGATTTTAAAAAACACATCTACATGCACACAAAGAACCTTCTGTGGTTTGTTGGTTGGGTTTCGGTTTTTCTCCTTCTCAAGGGAACCTTAATTTAAATAAAGGCATGAAACAGCCTAGATGATAAAATCTCCCCTCTCTCTTCAGATATACGCTCTTCATTTGCACTGAGCTGGATTCTGCCTGCTGCCTTTCACTGTCATGAATGGATTCCTGTACTAAAATGCAAGCAGCATGCTTCAGTTTCTCCAGCCTGCTTTCTCCCAGTCTTGCTGGAGAATCGCAAGACTTCCAGTTTGCATCAGAATTTTTTCCTCTGATGTTTCTTTGTAAGGCTCATTTTTATAAGTAGATATAATTTTAAAAATTAGCTTTGTACATGATTTCCTGGTATTGTTTCAACAGCTTGTCTCTTTTGGATCCCTGCTCTCCTGGGGATCAGATTCACACAAGTATGAAGCGATTTTTAGGCCCTACTGGAACCTCTGCTCTGTTAACAATTTGAATCATAGCCAGTAATATATATTGAGGGTTATTTTATGTTATCAGCTTTATTTTAAAGAGCAAACAAATAAGGTCCTTCATCTCTATCATGTTACAGGAACATTTGTTACTATTTGGAATGGGGCAGGTATAAAAATGTAAAACAGGAGGTGGATTTTTGCCTTTATTCCACTGTGAGGTTCCTCAGGCCCTGAGAAGCTGAGCAGTTGTCATCAGAAGTCACCTGGTAGTTTTGATTCTTCTGTATAAGACTAACTGTGAAAATTCATTTTTTCTGGTTAAATAAGCACTTTATTTCCTTCTCTTCAGTCTGCTGGCATAGGATAACTGCCTAGAGAACTCAGAGGCAAGGAATGCTGTACATTTTCTTAACCTTTGTAATTCTACTTGGTTATATTATAAAAGGTGGTGCCCTTCACTTACGCTGCTGATGGAGATTTGCTGTGTTTTCCCCTCTCGCTAAGCTAATTTAGAAGAGCTCCCGGCCATCTCTTATTCATGTGTCTTTTATATATGTTCATTTAATTAAATCCCTCCCAGTTTATCAGGTGACACATGGCTGTTCTGTGCTGGGCTCTCAAGGTTATATCATGGCATCTGAGCTGCCTACAGCCAAAAAAAAATAACTGCAATTAGGGATTCCAGCTAGGAACAAAAAACTTGTCTCAAATAAACTAAGGACTTTATCTCCTACCTCTGAAGATTCACTTACTAGACAAATATTCAAAGTCCAGGATGCAGAACCCCAAATCTTTCCTCTCATTACTAGGCTGGATTCAAACCGGAACTTTGTGATGGTTTTTTTTTACTCCTAAAAGCAGGTAAATGCATCTTGGACCCACGCAGCTAACAAGTATTAAAGGAATTAAAGGGGATATCACAGAATCACAGAATGCTAAGGGTTGGCAGGGACCTCTGGAGATCATCTAGTCCAACCCCCTGCTAAAGCAGGGTCACCCAGAGCAGTCTAGACACAGCTGGAACACAAAGACATTTCTTTTATCCAGAACACAGATCTGCCTCCCAGTTAACTGTATGGGAAATCTAAAAGTAAACCGATCTGTACGCAAATGTTGTTGAGTTTAGTCTAAAACCACCATCCTTACGTCACGAGGAACGGTATAGAGCCAGCATCCAAGAGACGTGATCCTACCTTGGTGGCACAACATAAAAGTCTGTAGTGAGTTGAATAGCATGTGACTAGAACAAAATGGTATAAAAGAAAGGGGATTCAGGCCAGATGTGGCTGGGTTTTATGCCAGTGAAAACCCAAAGCATTCTTGCTAGTAATTCGGTACTTTAATATATCTAATCCTAGCCAGACTGGAGGGGTACTCATTACCGTTATATGGTGGCATGTGGGGGAATGCCATGCAGAAGGGATCCCCAATGCTTTACTGGTGAGAAGGTGGCACTAGGGGCAAGATGCTCCAGACTTCTTGCAGCTATCAGATAAAAGGCAGCGAGGAAAAGAGGAGCAGCAACTGTATGGCAGAGGGAGGGGACCCATGCCCCACACGAACAAGGAACACTAACAAAGCTTAGCCACAAAGGTCTCGCAAAGGGCAGGGCAGCTACCATCTCAAGTACATTAACTGCCTTTGCTGCTCCTTGCCCATTTCCACATTGTGGGCTTGGTTTCCAGACTCTATTAATCATTCTATTTTGCAAACCTTTAACCTTCACGTACTAAAACACACACACAGAGAACTGAAACGTGTGCTGGAGCTGGGAATGACAGATTTGTGTGCCTTGAGGAAGCACCTAATTGAGACGCCTTTCAAGGGATGGCTCTTGATTTATATGACGCAGATTCCCCAGGAGAGCTACAATCTCACTCTTCAAGGAAGGGATCTGAAGACAGGGAGACAGGAGATGCTGACTTCTTTTCCTTCTCTCACAGATTCACAGAGCCAGCCCAAAAAAGTCACTTGTTCTTGTAATGCCTCAGTTTATGGTTGGCACCACTGTGGCATCATTGCTAAGATAGTTCATAAAAATTACAAAAGGGGCATTATGAAGTCACTGAGCTCAGAGTGAAGCTGGCAAAGTGCTTTCAAGCCTGTGGTTGTGACTGAAGCGCTCGTGTGCCAGGAACCATCCAGCTGCAATGCACCTTCCCTGAGGAGTCTGTGGAATAAGACAGACACATAAGAAGATGCACAGAGAGATGTGGTTCATCCCTGTCAGCATGGCAAAGCAGTGGCACACACAAGAATGGAGCTGTTGCTTCTGAGTCTTGATCAGTTACCCTGCTTTTGAACGGAAAGTTTACTCCCCAGGGGCTCTGGGTGAGTGGCACACACAGTACTAATGCTTCTGTTTTAGTGAACTGTTCTGTGATCTACTTGTGCTGCTCTTGGGACAGCCCCATTCCGGCCATGGGGAAACAGATTTGCCCCCAGCCCCACAATTTTTTAAAATGGATCAGGAGACCAATCTGGTTGTGATCAAGGTCCTGCAAAGAGCTGAGTCAGCACAACTGAGAGCTGGCACTGGGCTGAGGGAGCGAATGGCACTGTCACCGAAGGACCGCTAAATCAAAGCATGGCCTGTTAGGGCCCATGGCAGGTGCCTTGGCATTGCTCAAAACAAAACCAGAGCGTATAAATGACTCAGTGTGGAGCCTTCATCCCTACATTAATGGGATCCCCACCACACAGAGGAGGGAATCCTGCTATAGTTAAATTGCCACGTTACCACACTCAGCATGGGCCATTAGCCTCCTTTCTCCGCTGGTCACTACCTGCCACTTCTTAGCCCAAAAGGTTGTTTTATCAGAAAGCACAAAAGGAACATGAAACCTAAAGATTCTCAGTTTGAACTATCTAAGACTACAACTTAAATTCAGCTGTGCTCACACATGTGTTCTGTAAAGAGCTGAAGGCTTTTTTGGTCGTCATTATTCTCATCCAAAGCTTTCTGATGGTGGTGTGCTTCATTGTACATTGGGAAACATGGGCTGTTGGAGAAGGAACCCTGAGCAAGTCACAAGTCATTTCTAGGTCTTAGTTTTCCATCACTAAGTTTAGCATGCATTTGGAGGAGAGCTGCAGGGCTTACTTTGTCTGGCAATGGAGAGATGATTGCACAGTATCACCTCTGCAAGTCAAGTCGATCAGCTGAGCTGTAGCTGTTGTACAAGCTCCTGGCCTGGCCAAAGTGCTTTTGTGTTTGTGACCTTCCTGGCACCAGCATGGTTTTCAGAGTGGAGAGAACAGGGAGATATTTCAGTTATATAGTGCAATGTTATAATGTATATTGCAAGCGTTCTGTTAAACATTTGGTTTTGGCTAGGAAGTGGTGGTGAGGCTATGAGACAAGACGACTCAGCGGAGCAGAAAGCCAAGGGTCCCCAGATGGCTGCATGGCCTCCATCTGCTAAGCAGAAGCAGCAGAGAGCTGCTTCTGAAGCTTGATGCTTGAAGGACCCACACCCGCTCTGTCCCCTGTTCCCAGAAGTCTGTCTCCGGACACTGTCATCAATCTCAGAGTTCATTTCCTGGTTAAACAAACAGCAATTAAATAACACAAGACAGGCAACGCCTAGAGACACTGTCTCAAACTCGCCCTAGACAGGCCACGTGACACTGGGGTCCCTGTGTTTCGTCTCTCGGCTAAGATATATTAATCATAAGAGGAATTGCAGAGCGTGACAGTGGGTGTATGCAAAGGGAAGGTGGGCCTGGCACACAGGGGAAACGCACTCTGCTTCATGGCACCGGGGGAGCCAGGCTTGTCTGCACAGGGCGTGTTGGGCAGGAGGTGCTGGGCCAGGAGACCCAGAAACAGCCCCTCCTTCATTTGCTCTGCTGGGTCAGTGTACAGAAACAGAGAGAATGCAAAGCTCAGTGCCTCTAGTGTGTTCCTACAATTGGGGCAATCGGGACAGGCACATCGTGGTCTTCAAGAGCTGTTCACAAAGGGGAACCGGGGGGAAAGGGGAAATCAAATATTTGCTCCCAGAAGGAGAGTGAAACTAAGGAAAAAAAACGTAAAGTCTTTCTAGTGTGCTCTATTAAACTGTAGTGCAGTTCTCCAAAAGTCAGTGATTCAAAGCATGCTCTTCAGCACTCATCAGAGTGGAAGGAACAGGGCACTAGAGGACAAACCCTCAGACTTCTGGTGCTGAGGAGAGATGGGTTAGAGATCCGGGACTGAGGAACAGTTCACTTTCTACATTTCCTTTGGCTCTTGCAAAAGTTACCTCCTAAAAAAAGTACACAGAAATAAACTAGAGATGAAAAAAACTGTCACTGTGACATTGTTCATTTTCTGTGGAGGACATATAGCCACAAACTTCCCATCCTACACCCAAGGACTACATCACACCTCGGCAAGCCCCAGTCCCAGCCCAGTAGCTGTCAGAACCAGGATCCCTCAGCTGTGGGTTTCCAGCATGCCTGGTCTAGCAAACAACATTGCCACGTCTTGTTGCTGACCTCATCGCCCCTGAGTCCACCTTCGGGCCACCTGAGTCCGCCTGAGGCCTCTTTTCTTTACTCTGCTAGACTACTGATTTAGTTCGTAACTTAACCACTGCTAAATAAGTAAAACTTTTCCCAGCACACTCCTTTTATTAAATAATTCCATGCTTTGGGCATTTCTTACTGTAAGGACAAATCATGAAACAGGAGCAAAAGTCCCTAATTAGCCACTTCAGAGCCATACACTTTGCTTCTTTCACAGTTTTCTGAGCCTTCTGAGATGCCTGCCAGTGAAGTAGATGCCACCGAGATTTCAAACAATATTGTCTGCTGAATTACTGAGCTGTTTGCTTGCTGGAGATATTTATGGCCATTTAGCTTAGACATTTTGTTTAGCAAGAAATAAAGCCTTTTGCCCAGTTTCCTTCCACAGGTCTCACAGCACAACATATTCCAGTTTGGAATATGGCCATTTTGATGAAGAACTCCCTTTTCCATGTAATTAAGAGTACTAAATATGTGGTATGAGCTTCAACAGCCATGAAGATTGCCTATTTAAAGTTAAGCACTTTCTGCTTCTCTGACAAATTTTGGATCTGTAAAAATCAACAGAAAAGTTCTCTCTTTCTTCAACAGGAACACGTTTTTCAAACTTGTTATCTGCCTTAGCAGCTATTATATCTTACTATATTACTAGTATTTGAATTGCAGAAATGCTGTCACGGAAAGGACTCCAGGATGCCAGGCACTGAACAGCAAAGAATAAGAGCCTGGTCACTATTTTTACTGAAGGAGTATGTCAGTTCAAAGTGCTCTGTAACATTGCTTTATGTCTTGGAATGACACATTTCTTAATTGTTTCTGGTTTTTGCTGACAGAAAGAAGGCCAGTCCAGGGCTTACCTCATTGCCGAGGAGCTGATGTCTTCAGAAAAAGCGTGAGTTCATTGTCACAACCTACCCGTTGCTCCCCTGAAATTGAAGCTACACAATCCCCCCTTCAGCTTTGGTTTGATAGCAATTAATAAAAATTTGCTTTTTTCCTCAGATACGTGGAGATGCTCCAGCTGTTACGTATGGTAAGTAAATAATTTTAATTACTGACACCTAATTAATTACTGACACCTAATTACTGACTCCTTTTACTTAGCTGCAACTTAGAAGACATAAAACCACTACAGGGACTGAGATGAATTTGAGGAGGAATGGCTTACTCTGAACTATTGCTAAGGAGTACATCTGCCACTAATCTGCTCTTGCTACCGATTTTCAAATCTATCATATGTTGTTCCCAGGAATCCCAGTGTTTTGCTGGGCATCTGAGACTGGTGTAAGATGCAGAACAATCCTAGTGAAGAGGAGATGGTGATAAACAGAGATGAAGCCTCTCTCTTCATAGAGAGACAGATAGGACCAGAGTTATGAAGTGTGGGGATTTGTTTTGAACGGATTCACTCTGCTTCCCTTTAAGGTTCTTTTTTCTGATAACGCAGTATCAGTAATATCCAGCATGGCCTGGATATCCACACTGATACACAGGTAATCACCATGGGCAAAACAGAATGGTGTCAGAAACTCACAAGGGAACGCAAAGAATCAGAGCTCTTTAATGGTATAAACCCACTGGTGGCTTTGTCCCAGAAGACTTTGCTTCCCTTTAGCAGAACTGCCATCATCTCCTTGGAGACTGGCATGCACCTGAGGTAGTTTATCTCTCAGCATCTTTCTTAGCTGTTAGTTGCAAGGCAGTAGGGAGTAACAGCCACCACGCAAAGCCCACTGCTGCTTGGAAAAGAATTCCCTGAGAAGGCAAAAAGTAGTCCCAGGTTGTCCTTGGAGGACACTCCAAACCCTAGCAGTGGACAGGAACTCTGATGGAAAGGTAACTTGTGGTATTGCTGCCGGCTCATTGTGCATCTCCAGCCTCTGGCAAAGTCTAAGAGCCTTCTCAGGCTTGGGCAGCAGAGGCAGGAGAGCAGCCTTGAATGTGACAGACACATTGCAGATGATTGGACTGCAACAGATCAGAAGCTGCCAAGCTGGTCAGCTGGGAACCAAACACTTCAAGGGACCAAGCTGCTTAGCTGGAGTCTACCAGTATTTTGATAAATAGGTGATAACCTGCAGAGCCATTTGCCTCATCTATCCTGGCTTTCCTCAGATTTCTGCACAGCCAAACATTATTTGACACTAGTGAGACAGAGCTGTAGCGATCCACTGTCTGCTGGGGAAGCCAAGGTAGTTTCTTTACCTGTGGGCAAATGGGCTTCTGGTCATTAAGAATACCCATGGAACTCCCTACTGAAATGAAGATTTTCAAAAGCATCATCAAGAAAAAAAAAAGAGAAGACTCTTTGCAACTTCAAAATCAAAATAGGAAAGAAATATACAGACAGAAGATTACCACACACAGAGAGTATTAGCCACTCTGCATCTTCATTAGATGCATCCAAGTAAAACATTCTTAATTTATTTATTTTTCCATTTCCAAGTACATTTGTACTTTGGTTTGTTATGGACAGAGTGTAAATGCAGGGCTGAACTAGAGTGCGTGTACAGTGCAGTATTTAGTGGAGGTGTCTAGGAGAGGTCTCTCCATTGCATTATATCCTATACCTCTAGGAGATAAAAATGGCTCTGACATGCTCTAGAAAATCTTCAACATCTATCTCCAAAATATGAATCTTGCACGGCCCTTCGGTGCCTTTATCCGCCGTAAGGATGGCTGCACACCTTCACCCTGCCAGAGCACTGCGCTGCCGTCAGGCTCCTTGGCTGTGCTGCTGCTGGGCCAGGAAGGGGCTGCCTCAGGACCTTCCCAGTCCCTTCAGGACTTGCTTGGCCCTTTTCTCCTTCCTCTGGTAAATCCATGTGTGGTGAATTTGGCCCTGAGGCTATGTGTGTAAACAAGTAATTTATGCATTTTCACAATAATACTATTTTCTGCCTGGAGTAATATTTTTGAAGGACCAGAAAATGTGATGAAATGTAATTTTTGATCTCTTTTCCAAGCTGACAACTTTAACATGGGACGGGGAATCTGTTTGATATCTTTGCTAATATTTTTTTTTTGTTTAAAAACAAGCAAGTGCATGCTGCTCCCCTCCAGCTGGATGGACTCCAAACTATTGGTAGTCCCTAATAAAAAGAATCTTCATAAAATTACAGCTCAAAGGTTAGTTAGCTTGACTGCTGATTTTGTCTGCTGCAGTGCTCCAGCGTTGGCTCAAAGATATTAGGGAATGAAAAAAGAGAGTTTTCCTGGCTTGACTCAAGGATGTAACCACTCCCTGCTTTCCCAATGGGAAACTCAGACACTTTCTAAGCAGAAGTGTGTATTACAGTAAATAAATAACGTTACCTGGAGCTTGGACTGCCAGTCCTGGAGTTAAGGTTTTAAGGCACAGGGGAAACTGGGTCTTTTTTAATCATACTTAATCATTAGGTTTGGATCGGCAGATTAATTTATGACGGAAAAGATACCAGTAATAGCACACCTGTGACTGGGCAAGTTCTTCTATTTCTGTCATCAATTTTAATTGGAAGCATTTGTCTGGTTTTCATATGTCTCAGTCTTGTAACAGAATATTCCACTGAATCCTATTTTGCCAGGATTTTGTTTCCCTTCTTGCTCAACGCACTGGAACAGAGGGTTCTTTTGAGTGTTTTGGATATGCTCATTATTTTCTTAATTATGAAAGAGCAACAATAGAGGAGTTAAATTTTTTAAACTATAATAAGAGATGGGCCTAAAGTAAACCCATGAATGAATGCATTGATTTGCAAAGTTAAGCCACTTACAGGTTGTGAAATGTCAGTCACTGGAACCATGCGCTCTTCACTTTCCCTGACCAGTTCCCATTGTCGCAAGTTAGAAAGTTCAGAAACACCCACATCAATTTTAGTATGAGACTTTGGGTACACAATTTTAATAAATTCTTTTCTGCTGCAATGGAAAAGTATCCTTCTTGCCCTGTGACCAAATGCAAACACTTCTGTAGGGGCTGCTGGAGGCTTTTTTCAGCAGAGTCAACAAGCAAGTTTCTCAAATAAGATTTAATTGTTTCTCTAAGCAGGATTTTTAAGTAGCGAGGATGTATGAACAGTATCTGGGTTAGAGGCTGAGGGAGAAGAGAGGAAAGCAAGTCTGTTTTCACTCCACTGCTAGTTCAGGCACTCCGTAATTTAAAAGGGGCCAAAAATCTTTATGGCAGTAGGATCAGAGAGTTCATTTTTCTGCTTTATCCAGTGCCTCTAGCCCTGACATACCCTGGTGTTGCTGCTCCTGGCTGATGTCTGCATGATGGCTACTGTCTGCAGTGGCATTCAGAAATAATCTGCAGGTTTCCATTGCAATCATGTTCAATCTAGAAAGCCACAGCCCCAGCACTGTTACCTTTTCCACCCCAACTACTGTTGGATCTTTATATTCACCCGTTGCCTGGTGTATTATTCCGGAAATTTAAATAAAACATTACCAACTTTAGAGCATGTAAGTCCCTCAGACTACAGGGGTATTATTGCCTACCTGAGGCTTTTCAATACTGTCGTAGTGCAAAAAGTTAGAATCAACTAATTACTCCTTTTTGCATATTTGAATACCTTTGGGAACGGTCACATCAGTAAAATAATGTGCTTTGCTGTCCACTCACTGTTGACACAGGTCCCACTGGCAGATGTCAGGCCGATGACCACAGAGTCAGTTCGTGGCCAGGCAGGACCAAAGGCTTCCTCAGTAGCGCATCTTGGCTCAGGCAAACACTTCTCTCTGTTCCCCATCACCAACTTTCTTAGGAAACAGCTACTAAATGCTCATCTTCAAGTCTCAAGTCTCATTTTCTTATGTAAACCCACATGTTGGTAAGAAAGGCAAGAAACTAAAACCACACCCTAGTTGCTTTCAGAAAGGGAAAAAAGGCTTTTCTTAAGGCTGCAGCAGGAGCAGTTTCCCATCTAATGTCCAGGCTTGGCTGGAGCTGCTATTCATTCAGCGTAACAGAATCCGTTTGGCCTTTCAGCAGAGACTTTAATAAATTGATTGATTGCCAAAATGATGACATTTCCATACACCCACTCTGCTATTGAACTGAAAGAGTGGAAACATTGTGTTAGCTCACAAACTCTGTATCAGCGGGTGCTGTAGTAGTGATAATCATCTAAAGGGTTAGCTATTATTTGCCCTACTCAAAGGTAATGCAGCTCTCTGGAGCAAGGAGTTAAGGACTCCTTCTGGACTGAGCAGATGGGACTCGAAGGGCCTTGCAGTCCAAATTCCTGATCTCTTGGTACTCACAATTCAGTTTTTTAAACTTCATTAGTCTTGGCATTTCCTTAAGGATCATTTAATCCTCAAACGTTGTTATTCTTCTGTTTTTCTTCCCCAGTAACACAGGCTGCACTGGTCATCTTTTTCTTAGTGCTTGCTCCTGAACAAAAATGCTGCAGGTTGTGCTTTCTCTGCCTGACATTTCACCCATCACCTTTGAGGACCAAGATTCTGGTTTATTTGTTTCCCTTCAACCTGTTTGTTTCAAATTGCTGTACTAAATGTACACAAATGTAACTCGGTAGGACTCAGAGTGCCTCAGGACTCCAGCCGGTGTGGGATCAAGCATTTGCTTGATAGTGTACCATGTTCGTATTTATTTTGTCTTTGGCTTTTGTATGTAAAATCACCCTTTTTCGTGCAGAAAACCCTTTGAAGTCATTATTAATTCCCTCCAAGGCATTTACTAAATTAAGGTACCTAAAAAGGACAGCTCTGCACTGAAAAAACTCAAGTCCAAACACTTCCCCGTTCACAGAAAGTTGATCCTATTTCCTCGTTTGTGTTTTTCTCAAAACAATGGGCCACAATTCTTAGAAACACCAAGACCCATGTTTATCCTCCCTCAGCATTAGAAGATATGAATGTATAACGAATATAATAATGGATATATATAATGTGCTGGTTCTCCAGCCTTTGGAGCAGTTTGAGATCCAGCCCTGCACTGGGCATCCCAAGGCTTCTGACTGCCAAATAAATCTTAGGAAATAAAAAAGAGCAAAATTATCTTAGTGCTCAAGTCACTAATTGAAAAGTACCTAAATACACATTATTGTGAAGTCTGGCTCTTGGGTTAAATTCTACATTCAGAATTCTTGTGGGCAGTATGTTCTCAGGAAGAAAAAATTAACATCTGTTTTAGGAGCCGCTATTACATGTTAGACAAAACAGAACTCCATCTTTCTAATTATTTACACTTCCAGTGAATGATTGGCTGAGCCTTTTTTACTACTGTGAATTTCTTGGATGATGTTCAAAGTTCTGCTGGACCAATCAAGTCATTACTTTCCTAATTAAATGCTTTAGTGAATGGAGCGTGCTGGCTAAATGAAGAGCTTGCTGGCTGTTAGACCCTCTAAAGCTCTTATAAAAGCCTAAAGATGCACTGACACAAAAGAATAGCCTGCCCTCGCTTACAGTAGGCTGGTTTTTTTTTTCCCATTTATTTATTCATTGTTGTCTTCGTTGCCAGTGGGAAAATAGCTGTGTGTCAGCCAGGAAGCTCCTGCAGTGGGAATGCTGAGCCAAAATAGCCTTCAGATAATCTGTATATCTCTTAAAAGGAGAGGGAAGCCACAGTAGCACATCTGGCATCAGAGCAATTCCCTAGTAACAAGCCCCATCAATACACATACACTACAGCTCACCAGTCCTAAAACTTATTTTCAGTGCTTTGGATGAATGTGCGTCTGGCTGTGTGTGAGTGTGTGCTGAGGTCAGGGTTCCTGACCCAGATTGTACCCTGCAATGCCAGCGTAAGAGACTAATTGTGTCTGCCGTGAGAGTGTTTTCTGCTGTTCATCTGGCATTGTTTCTGCTGAGCTCAGTAATGAGAAATTTGGGAAGATCACTGCTCAGTGCAGCTCAAGGGTCACCTACTCTGCTACAGGAGATGTGCCACTTTTTAATTCAAGGGTGCCACTTTCATCATTAGGAGAGAGCCTGCTGGATGTAATCAAGACACCTCTAAGAACCACCCATAAGTCAGATTTGGCTCAGGGCGTACAGAACGGCACTGCACGCCACTCTTCACTCACCCCTCAGATGTATTGCCCCGATATCCAAAAGAGCACTGTAACCTGCAGTATGCAGTATCTGTTGAATCCACCTGCAGTCTAGAAGTGAAAGTGGTTGTAAAAGCCTGCACCATTTTATGCAGTGTCAGCTGCAGTTTTATGAAGTTTGGGCTGCAGTAAGATTTCCTGGTGTCCTCCCTGATCTGCTCACAAAGGGTCAGATATGCTTACTTCCCAGCATTACTGGTTCATTAAAACAACACCTTCACTTAGGAAGCAATTACAATTCTAGATATACAGGCAAAATTATTTTTGGATCCAGGTATGTTTCATTACTGAAAAGTACAGAAGTGAGAATGCAAGGTAGGAGTTGTGACATGAGCTGGTAAATACACTGTGTGCAGACATGATTTCGGCAGCTGAAGTGCTGGTATCCCCGAAATTTGGCCATGGCTTGCTACTAATGTATCTGCTCTGTACACTCCGTTGTAGTTTTTCATTTTCTCCCCTCTGTTCCCTAATGAAAACACAGATCTCCCCAACCAGAATTCTTCTTGACACTTGCATAAATGCCCAGGGTGAATTCATTCACCCATCAGTCCTCTCCTGTCCTTTAACACAGAGTAAAGGTATAAGCACGGAAGCCAGTTCAGCCACGACAGCATTAGAGGTCAGACCTCTGGCTGCTATAAATGTCTATAGTTATTCTCTGGCAGGTGCCTGCAAGGGCAGCAGATGATTAGCTTCTTCCAATAAGATGATGTAGCAAAGAGCAGGTAGAGACTTTACTTCAGCACCCAAGATCTGTAACATACTACTCAGACTGCAGGCGTTCAGAGCTTTTCTAATCCAGCCATGGAGTCTAGCGACCTGGTCCTTCTAGTAAAGTGTGTGCTTTTTGGTCACAGAAATACTTTTCCTTTCAGATAGTTCTCTTGGACTGTTAAAGTGTGGCTTTGATGTACAACCACCATCTTCTACTAGAAATCCACAATTTCTGGCTCAAATGCAGGCCCAATGCAGGGAACACTGAGAGCTGAACAGTGAGAAGGAACCTCCATTCCTACCTGCAGAGCAACCGCTGGTCAAACTGTAGGAGTATGAATTGCTATTAACAAAGCCAATATCACAGAGTCCCAGAATGATAGGGGTTGGAAGGGACCTCTGAAGATCATCTCCTTCAACCCCTTGCCAGAGCAGGTTCACCCAGAGCAGGTTGCACAGGATGGCATCCAGGTGGGTTTTGAGTGTCTCCAGAGCCCACCTCTTTTGAATGACTCCACCACCTCTCTGGACAGCCTGTTTCAGGGCTCTGCCACCCTCACAGGAAAGAACTTATTTCTCCTGTTTAGATGGAACTTCTTGTGTTCCAGCTTGTGCCCAATCCCTCTTGTCCTGTCCCTGGGCACAACTGAAAAAAGACTGACCCCATCCTCTTGACACCCACCCTTTATTTACAAGCATTGATCAGATCCCCCCTCAGTCTTCTCTTCTCCAAACTAAAAAGACCCAAGTCCCTCAGTCTTTCCTCATAAGAGAGATGTTCTAGTCCCCTCATCTTCTTCATAGCTCTTTGCTGTACACTCTCTAGCAGTTCCCTGTCCTTCTTGAGCAGGGGAGCCCAGAACTGCACACAGTACTCCAGGCCTCACCAGGGCAGAGCAGAGGGGGAGGATGACTTCGCTTGACCCACTGGCCACACTCTTCTTGATGCATCCCAGGATGCCACGGGCCTTCTTGACCACAAAGGCACATTGCTGGCTCGTGGGCATCCTATTGTCCACCAGGACTCCCAGGTCTTTTTCCACAGAGCTGCTCCCCAGCAGGTCAACCCCAACCTGTCCTGGTGCAGGGGTTTATTCCTCCCCAGGTGCAGGGCCCTACACTTGCCCTTGTTGAATTTTACCAGGTTTCTTTCTGCCCAACTCTCCAGCCTCTCCAGGTCTCCCTGAATGGTGGCACAGCCCTCTGGTGTGTCAGTCACCCCTCCCAGTTTTGTGTCATCAGCAAATTTGCCAAGCCATCGCTCTGTCCCCTCACCCAGGTCATTAATGAATATATTGAACAGGATTGGACCCAGTACTGACTGCTGGGGAATGCCACTTGTTACGGGCTGCCAACTAGACTCTGCTACTAGTCCAGTGTAATGGTGCTGTGCTCCCTTCTGCTCTCCTGCCATTTTAGTCACTATGCGAGAACTAGGATTTCCATTATAATTGGAGTAGCATCTTATACACCAGTGCTTTAGAAAATAAACAAAGAGCAACAGAAATCCAAGGAGATCTAACCACCAGTTAGCTTTGTTGCTAAGCTCCTCTGTCACCTAGCCAGATAGGGTTAGTCTTTCACATGCACACACAAATGATGCAGGTATAGGCATAAAAGAGGAGAGAGATCTGTGAGCTCATGCATGAACTCTCATGCCAGAGCCTTGAACTGAACATTCATGCTTCTGTTCCGAGAAAGTTTTGACAGCATGGAATTGTATGGTGTATCAAACACTCAGTGTTTGATACCTACTATGTTCAGTCATGGGGCTTGGGTGACAGACTTGGAGACCTTCAGGTGTCATGATTGATTAGAGTTAGTGAGACTGTAAAAGCACTTTGCGTTTGATTAATGGCTTCCCAGGCAAGCAGCATTTTCAATAGTGACACAATTATTGTTTTTCACAGTTGTTTATAGTGATTACTGTTACGCTGCAAGTTTTTTATTAATCATTAGGATGCTGGCTATCCAGGCAACTGGAATGAAATAATTTGTCTGAGAATTCATTATAATCAAAGGGGCAGGCAATTAATGACTAATTATATCCACTAAGATGCTGTGGGAAAAGAGTGTTGATCTTGTTGCTCAGCTGTGGTGGCAAGTGGACAGATACAGAGCTGTTCAATGTTAATTTGGAAAAGATGACATTTCTGAAACATAATAGGTTACTTAAGCACATCAGTAGTGAACTAACTCCAGCTATTCACTTCCCCAGGCAAAATAAACTGAAAGAAGCCTTTGGATTCTTTTCCCCAGTCTGGATTAATTACGACAACTGAGGACTTTGAAAGGGTGCAGATTCCTTTGAGTTAGGAGGAGCATGCAGAAGATGGATTGACTGGCTTAGCTGGTTGCAAAGCCTCTGGAGTGTATGCTGCCTGAAATAAGTAGTTAGATAGGCTCACTCCTACACCAGAACACACGGGAGCTGGAATAGCACAACACTAGGATTATCTGTGGTACTGGGGCAGGACACATTCTGGAAATCAGACCCAGAGAATTAGGAAACACAATAATACTCTTTCAGACATTTTTATGATCATGTTTTATCCAGTATATAGTTAGTCAAAAAGAAAATTGTCAGCATGATCTTTTTTTAATCTAGTTCTAGTGGCTTTTCAGAAAACGAATGCTTCATCAATCATAGTTGCTAAAAAAACATAGTTTATGTGTGACTTTCTTTTCGGCTAGTATCTATCAGATACTCCAGTCATCACAGTTCATAGTGAGCCAGCGCGTACATTGCAGCTGACAGTGTTACAACAGAAAAGCCAGGAATGAATCTGAGGAGAATAAAAGCTGCTCTTGCTGGCAGTCAGTTCCTCCTCCAGTGAGGAGAGAGGAATTTTGAAGCTCTTTGCCCGGGGTCTCTCGTGTTCCTTACAGAACCTTTCAGCAGAACCACAGTCATAGCAACCAGACCCCCAGCATGCTGACATCAGTACAGCTACCTTGATTTAAACAAACTGACGTGGATGATCTAATGTAAAATATGGATCCCCAGTGAAACATACTCTGTTGAGTTGCTTATACATGGCCATTAGCAAGTTTCATGGAAATCAGTTCTTTCAGACTCCTCCTTAATTGCTCCATGTACTTAATTACTCCATTATTTAATTACTGCATGTATGTATAAAACTTAACTAGACAGAAGCCAGAGTCATGAGAAATGCTGTGGTAAATCCCAGTACAGCCCAGGGAAGTTCATAAGATTGTTCCTAAAAGTTCAGGAAATAAAAGTTGACATTTTGGCAACAGGTTTCATGATCACTAGATCCTGACAGAGGAAGATACTCAACCTATCCCATCCTGGTTCAGGGCTGGATAAAAACAGCTTGGCATCTTTCAATGAGCTGTGCGACCTTAGAGGTTTCTTTTTATCAAGCCCCTGCTTCCTTTCACAGCACATTTGGCCACGTAACACGCAGTGGGGTAGAAGGCCAGGAAATGGTCTCCAAGTGGAAAAATCTAGCTGCTGTTTCTATTAACTCATCCAGAAGAATCACCTTCTCAGCAATTGTTAAAACAGCTGCAATTTTTTTCTGATGAATTGGCTTCTATGGGCAGACAGAGAATGTTTTTAATATACTTTTTAGAAAACATTGGTTGTAATAATAACTCGCTGCTTGCAGAGTAGCATGTGAAAAAATAGTTTCACAGCATGGATGTGGCCAGACTGGTCAGACACTGACGCCTTCCCTCACACCTAATCTTGGGCTGAAGCAGAGCTCGGTGTGAACCTGCTGGAGGACCAACTCCTGGTATGATGGCCTTAGTCTGACAGGATAAACCCAGGGCTTTGAGGCCAGCTCTGCTGTGACCAGATGCTTAGGCTTTGCAATGGGGTTATGAGATACCTGACCCTTTGTGAGATCACCAAAAGTCCCTTTGGAGACTTGTTGTGGTTTTTTTTCAGGATGCAGTGCTATCAAGTCCATAATGTGTTCTGTCTTAAATTAAAGTTGGTTGTTTTCCTAATAATGCTATATTCTAGTAAGTCCTGTTGTCTGTACTACTGGCCACACCACATGAGATCAAATCGGATCATATCAATATGGTCCCTCCTGGCTTCGAAGTCAGTGAATCTGAGCATATTCAGCTATGAAGCCTCTGTTCAAGTATTTTTAATGCTGTATTTAAAAACAATACCTGAGTTGAGGGACTTAGTGGAAAAAAACAGCATTGTAGGCTGGCTACAATAAGAGAGAATACTGCAATCCCCTAGCCTTACCTTCACACACAGAAAAAGAAAGGAAGGTCAGATAAGGACAGATAGTATTTTTATAAGGAAGGAAGCTTTGTAATCTCCTAGTTTGCAGCTGCGGCACCAAAACAAGTCATCAGAAGCTTTCAAACCTCACATTCAATGTGGCTTCTCTACCAAGCTGTTGTTTTGATTATTTATTCTGTTACACCCTTTTTTTCCTCGTCTGGTGCAATAAAAGCTACATGCACTTCATGGCTTACTGGGAAGCCGAAAAAGACTGGAAAAGGCACTCCCAGAATGTGTTTCTAAGCAGTTGTACAGGAATGCCCAGCTTCTGCTCTCATCACAAACTGTCATGCACTTAGGTTTCTAATTTTTCACTTATTTTCATGGAAAAAATGAGATTCTGATACTGCCCCTGAAGACCTGAGTAGCAGAAATTAGGAAATTCAGCAGTAAGAGCCCAACCTGACCCCGATGGAGAAACACACAGACCCATCTCCTTACAGGGAGCACAGAGGAGAATTACACCTGTCACAGTTCTGCAGGACCATACTCGGGCAAACAGCAAATACTGTGCTTACGCTTTCCAATTTCTTGTACTTCTAGCGACACTGAAGAAGCAGGTGCTGAAACTGCAGCCTTTTAGTGTTACTGAATGAAGGCTGCTGCTTTTGAACACCAGATACTGCTATGAAGACAAACCCTCCAGTTGCAGTGCCCTGGCAAAGGCAGCCAAAATCCCTGGGTCGGGAACACACCTGACGCCACTCAGAAGCCAAGTGGCACCTCTGCCCGGCATCAGCGATCCTGCCCTGCTGTGCTGGGCGTTGCCATGCACCCCATTGCCATGGTTCGCATTCAGACCTCCACAAAGCCCAGCAGCTTTAGATGCCTGAGCCTCTCTGGCCCCTGCCCATGAAGAGGTGCTGTAGCTGGTGGCAGCAGGCAGGGGAGGCTGGCAGAGACCTGGAAAGGGCTAGGGCACCGCAGAGGCCACAGTCTCTCAAGTGCATCCAGGCAGCCGCAAAGGCTCCTTTACTAATCTGAAACAGAGAAGGTGGATTCTATAGGAATCAGGCTTTGACCTGAAAACATTTCAGCATCCAGAGCTCTGGAGACTTGACACAATGTTTTGCACACAAAATATTACTGGCTGCTGTTGGGATGATTTTCTAATGCCCAGGAATCTAATACAAATTGTCACTGCAGTTTGAGATGGAGGCCTTATTCTTCACTTCCAAGTCAAAGCTGAGCAAACATTTTGCTAGGCACTCTTAAAAGGCTGCCCTGTTATGTACCAGACCTGGTTACACTTTAATATAGAGGAATTTACTGCTATGTCCACATAAATTATAAAACACTTCAGGATCAAAACTATTTCTAAGAGGGGGAAAAAAGTTCTCGGGTTTCACAGAGAAAATGATTGTTGCAAAGCTTAAATTTATAGCTTCTTCTTCTCTTTAAGTTCAGATTTGGAGACAAGTGTTGCAAATTTTAGCAAAAGACATGTAGACATTGACATTTTTCATGTCAGACTGTTGGACTCAGTGAAGTGACAGGAGAATTTCTTCATTTTTAAAAATTATGTTTCTGGTTAAGAAGTAAGTTTAAAATGAGGCCAACTACTCCCAGAAAAGCAGGAAAAAAAATGCAAGGCAAATAAATAGATACCAAACTAATTGTGAGCAGAAAGGTCGGTGGCTTGTGGAATGTTGAATTTTGGGCTGGCAGCACTGTGGAATTGAGCTGAAAAGGTGTATATACTAATGGATGGAAGAAGAATATGCTCCATTCTCCTTGCTATACTGGGCACACTCGTATCACTATTGATGGCATATCTTACAATTCCTAGAAAGCATAGCTTAGGGGTCAAGGAAATGCAATGATGATTTCAAGAGAAACTGAAGTCTGTTTTTGCTTAATTTCTCTGTTGTTGTTCACAGGATTTCTATGAAGGTATCTTGAAAGTTCTTGGAGAAGAACATGAAAATGAACAGGAAGAACAAGAAGAACTCAAGCAGGGTTTAAGCGAACTCCCTGAAATTTATGAATTACACCAAGACATCCTGGGAGAACTGGAAGAAAGAGTCCTTAAATGGTAAGTATAGAATGGCATGGTTTGATGGCCTTAACATACTCTTGACAGCAGGTGGGTGAACTTGTCAGCGTTCCCTTGACCCCACTAGCAGGGAGGCTGAGATTCCAGCAGAGATGAAAGAGCAGAACCTGAACTGCTTTGGCAGGTTTTGCACACAGGCAGGCAGGAGGTAAATGTAGAGGCTGTCAGACTAAGGAACCAAAGGCTGAAACATTCACACAGCACAGCCTGTGACTGTGAAATGGCCCATCAGTCAGTGTGAAGGACAGCCTGCTTCGCATGCATTGTCCTCTGGTGCCAGTTCAGAGTCATCACCAAGTGGCTTCAAACTCATTGACTGAAGGTCACAGACTCATGCCATGGGAGGCAGGAACAGCAGACATCAGAATTGGTCCTAAAGAAGCTCATCTGCTTACAGAAATCTACATAGCAACTGTATAGCTCTCAGATAAGCAAACCCCTGGGCTCCCAGCAGTGAGGCAGGGCTTTGCACAGGCCAGGCTTCCAAGACAAACAGACACTGCCAGCCTGCTGAGGGACTCCACCTAAGCCAAACATCCTCACAGGGCAAAGTCTTTCCATGAGAGAATAAGACTATGCCTAGGACAGACAAAGTTCCCAAATTCATTCAGTTAAGGAGACCTCTGGCTCACGCCAGGCTGCCAGGTCCCGATTTATCAGACTGCTGCAATAAGAATGTCCAAGAGAAATTCCCTCTGAAGACCCACGCTGATTAAACCACCAGCAGCCAGTGCAGCCCCTGGCCTCAACTGAATTAGTATGTCTGTGACAGCTTACGATGGACCATGCAGCCCCACACCTCTGCCCTGCTGGACCCCACTGCCACTGAACAGTTAAGGAAGCCAATTAGATCAGAACTTTTCAGTAACAATCCTAAATGCACAGCAAAGCTCTCCTTGTTAGCCCTGCACTTTCAAGTCAAAGCACACAACGCGAAAAGAAAAGGCTGAAGGGAACTGTTCGTGTCCACCAAGAGACTGTTACAAATGGCAGAAAGACTTAGAAGATGTCAGCAATTTATGATTTATACACTCATAACTCAAACAGAAGCTGTGTTCCCAGCTGGGATCTGAAAAGACTTGTGGTGTCCTAAAGAAGTCACACCCTCACAGCCCTGCTCTAGCAGCATGCTGCCTTTTTTCTAAGACAAGAGGGAGATGACTGCAAGTACCTTAAGAGTCTGTGCACTGGGGAAAAAAGACGTCTGTTCTGCAGATGTTGAGATGCACTCATGCAGGCTCCCAGGTCACCACCATCCTTGAACCTTCCCGTAAGTCCTTCCCTGTGTGTGTGCTCCCCCAGACACTCTGTTGCTCCAATTTCCCCAGAAACTTACATTCTTCTTTTAACTATGATTACTCTTTTGCAGTCTCAGATTTTGCCCTCTTCTTTCCTTGTACATGCTTCGTAAATATTTCAATATTGTGATACTGGGTGCTGAGGCAGATGACAGTGGGGCACTGCTGAGAAGGGGGCAATAAAGGAGAGCTGAAGATAGGATGTCACAACTGAAGATGCACTATCTCCCACAACCAGTGCTCAAGCCACTGCAGCAGCTGAAAGGTCTGTTTAGAGAAGCAGAGGCTGTGATGTCTCCAGCAAGGAGATACTCTCCCCATCATGGGCACACCGTGCTGCTGTGGAAAAAGGCCCACCTGAAGATCAGTCCCTCACTGGTACCCATTCTACAGCAGCCCATTTTGCTGCCCAGCATATCAGTGAAATGGTCCCTTGTTCCTGCCATGGATGGTTAGACTCCATGATCTGAAAGGTCCCTCCAACCTAGACAAGTCTGCTGTGATTCTATGATTTAACCTGGGCTTTGGCTGCACAATGTCCTTAGCCACTGTGGGCCTATTACAATGAGAAGGAAGTATGGCCCTTATTTTCAATTATTTATTTATTTGCTCCTTCTTTTCTTTCTGTGGCCTTAGGGAGGAACACCAGAAGGTTGCTGATGTTTTGCTCTCCAGAAAATCAAGGCTGAATCACCACACAACATACATTATGCAGTTTGACAGGATTTTGGCTTTGCTAGATGAAACCTGCCTTAAGTATTCCCAACTGGCTACCATAATTCAGGAGTTTGAGGTAAGGCTCCCATGGTTTTTTACTGCACAGTTGTGCCACGGGGCTTACTCATAGCTATTTTTTCTGGAACTCCAACAGTGTTCACATAGGGTTCAGACATCCTGGTGCTAAAACTGGTGAGATAAGACATTCACATGTGTGCTCTGTGTTTCTGTGTTTGTTGGCCACACACCCCTATATGTGCACACCAAATGCACGTGAATCTACAGATTTGTGAGTATATTTTGCTGAAATATGTGCTCACAGTAGAGTAGTTGCTCAATTACACATTAACTTATCAAGCTCTTTGAGGATGTGTTAGAGTTACTATTATTGTTACTACCATCTCTTCCTAATGCTTCTTCTTTCACTGCATTTTCCATCCTTTCTTTTGTACTGAGTGCAGCCAGGATGAAGTTAGGGTTAGCCTGTAGAGATGCTTAGCTGCTCGCAGCAATCAACCCGCAATTGTCTTTACAATTGCAATTCTCTGCATTATTAAATGCCTGTAAACTGCTTCCTCTATTTACAGAGGATGTTCTGACAGGCAGCACTGAATTGCACAGGAAGACACAAACTCCACCGGCCAGACACATACAGGGTTCTGTAACCTCTGGCCCTGTAGCAAGAAGTATCTATTTTCCAGTTGTGTTAACTCACTCATCCGTGCTGAATAACTGAAAAATGCCATCGAGATATATGTGACAGAAATTACATGATTCCTGGTTACATTTTAAAGCACTGGCAATGTGGCCACTGCACATAATTTCAAAAGCATAAGCCCATATGTGGATGTGAAAGTTCAGTTGGGCTACACCGACTCTATCAAGCTGAAATGGTTATAGCTATGCTGCTTTATTGGGTCTAGAACACCTGTTTCTTATTATCTTTATCTGGTAAGATAAATAAAAATGTTTATTTGGGTGGCAGAGGGGCGGTAAGGAAAATCAGTGATGGGACTTTAAAGGTTATAAGGTTATTCAGAATGCCAGCTCTATGGGATACGGATTGTGTTTTTCTCTGTAGCATATGTGGAATATTAAGGATAACAATGAATTTCAAAAGACATTTGGAATTCAGCCTTCACAAGTGGATACCTTGCAGTCAACACAATTATTTCCTGTTAGGGCTGAGGGAAGCTCTGATGGTTCACACTGCTCTGCACGTGAACTTGGCAAACGCAGACTTTCTCTTGAGAGCCTTTATTCCTTGCATCCTTCCCAGACACATGCCTATACACCACTGCTTTAGCTGTCAACCCTGAGAATTAGCTCTTATTTCTAAGAAAGCAAACAAGGCTTTTCCTAGGATGGCATCAGTAGGATCTTGCCCTAGGATCAGGGAGTTCTGTACCTTCTTACCCTCTTGCATGCACATATATGCATACAAAAGAGGGGGAAGTATCTCTCAGGCCTTTCCTATTGCAAGTTTTTAAAGCATGTCAACAATTAGCTTTCCAGTTAAACACGTAATTTAAGGCCTTATCTTACTCCTGGCACCTTTGACTTGAGCATGGGGGACTGGGAATACTCGGCACAACCCTGAATGCACATTTGGTGAGAGCAGTCAGCCAAGCAGAGGAGTAATACAGTAACATGAAACATCCCTTCTGCCTTGGAAAAAGCCATCTCTTCCCAGCCTTCCTTTAAACAAGTTACATTTCTATTCTCTTTTTGTCGCTTCAAAAGTGGCAAACACTTTAGAAATGTTGATCAGTGAACACTGAAACACCATGGAACTCAACTGGGTTTTATACTTAAATTCACCACAAAACTATTTGTGAATGATGCCACGGGAAACAAACCGTTTACAGTGCTTCTTTGTAGTCACAAAGACAACTCCCCCAAGCAAGCTGGGGAAATTCAGAATGGTTCAGTGGAATTTGTGCATGCAACTGGTAGCAAAATTTTATAGCACACATTGGGTGGAGATGACAGTTTCCTGCTGAACTCACACATGCCTCAACTTTGTGTTTCCTTTCCCTTCCACCGAGGACAGCAGAGCTCTGGTGGCAGCCCTCAGAGTGTGAAACACCAGCTTTTGAAAGTGGTGCAGCGGATCTTCCAGTACCGTGTGCTGCTCACAGGTCAGTAAAATCTCCCGCAAAAGTATGCAGTGGAAACCCTCGCATGATGTTCTGTGCCTTCACTGTGCCACACATTGATGCTAAGATAGTTAAAATAGTGCTAGAGCAGTGTGGAATGTCCTGGGAACGCCAATCTGCTTAGTACAAGATTCAGGAAATATCAGGGAGCCTGGGAAGCGGCAGGAACTTCTTCAGCACAACCATGCTGAAAGGTCACAAAAAAGTGTAAAGTCAGGTGCTTTTAGCCATTCCTTCTTGGGTTTTTCCTTCTGTGAATTAGGAGAGGCAGAAATAAGCCTCACTGCCAACAAACATGTTTGATTTTATTTATATCAAGGGCAATTATCAGAGACAGTAGAGGACAGCAGTTCCCAGCAAGGGGACTCTGTACCGCATCCTGTGTGACAGTGGCAAGCACCAGCTCCTTCTACTCTATCAACAAACCAATTGTACCCATTATTGCACCCAAAGCTCCATGCACAGTGCACCTAATAGTGTAGTAGCTAGTGATAACTTTAACTCAAAATCCCAGTCCAATTTCTCCACATTGTAGGAGCAGAGATCCAACTTTACATTAACATTACATTTACAGATTTTACATGTAGAGTAACCCCTTCCCGTTACATTCAGGACCATATACACCACTCCCACCTGGAGTCTCCCCAAGGGGCGGTTGTGTTCCCTGGGGTGGCTCCGTAAGCGACAGCGAATCTAGCAAGTCTGAACCAGTGAGAGGAGCAAACTTTGTGGAGCGTGATGTGGTCCCTAGAAAGGATTGTGAAGTTTAGGTTTGTAACTAATGAACTGATTCGTGAAGCAAATGGTGAGATGTAGCAACAAATCTCAGTGTTGTCAAGTAATTTAGTCAGATCAGAATGCAAAAGAGCAGAGATCCAAAGGCATAAAGATGGGGAAATGATTTGGGAGTATGTCTGTGGGGGGGTGGAGAGGGATGCAAGATGAGTTATGCGTGGGACAGTAAAAAGGAAGCCATAAACCCTGCCCATACTCAACAGCTGATGAAGGGCACAGCATATTAAAAGAAATTCCTGTAAATGCAGCAGAACAAAGTGACCATATGAAATTTTTATTCACAGCACAGATTAGCAGCAGTTTCATCTTGCTCCAGACACTTTGATCAAGGATGCAATTCATTATTCACAGCTGGTTTTGCTTTTTCAGTGTGAGCAATACAAATGAACACCAGGTGCCAATAGTAGGACTTCTTTTCTGTCTGACTTGCTTCCCTCTCTGGGTGTGTCTACACCAAAGGCAACTTTCCAGACTTGAGGGTTGCAGTACTTGGTAGTCTCACCTCATCCTCACGATGGTTTTAGTGCACGCACACAAATACTGCATCTAAGAAAAAGGACTTGGCATGTCCCTGCCAGAAATACTCCCACCGAGCTCCATTTTCT
Source organism: Pedionomus torquatus (assembly GCA_013398155.1). Classification (NCBI taxonomy): domain Eukaryota; kingdom Metazoa; phylum Chordata; class Aves; order Charadriiformes; family Pedionomidae; genus Pedionomus; species Pedionomus torquatus. Next base: position 46,309 of record VZRU01009362.1, on the reverse strand, counting down.
CTGCCCATTTCTGTGGTCCACAATGTAAACTGCAAACATGAAGCATGGTATTTTGTGAGAGAACTGGAAGGGTTTCAGTACAGCTCCAGTGATTCAACTCTGTCTATGCTTGAAGCAGCTTGAGCTCCTTCTTGTCCCAGGTACTGGCACTAACTCGGAAAATGAAAGCTTTTGTGCGTAGTGAGGTAAAATCTGCTGGATTAAGATACTCCAGGAAATAGGTTTACTGCTTCAGCTCTTTACCTCAAGAAACTAAGCCCCTCTTTGTCTGCTAGGACAGAGTGGGTCTGAAACGGTGCGGTCCTTCAGATTCTTTAGACAGCATTAAAAAAATAAACTATACAGGTGTACTTGTGTGTTCATAACTGGCTGTTTCTACCAGATAAGGAAGGGTATTTTATGAGGCTATTGGTTGCCAACTACTGCACTACAGCCAAAAGGAGTTGCCCACTCAGTTAAATGTCCACAGCCAGGGACAGAGCTTGCAGTTGTGAAAAGGAACACTAAATATTGCTTGACAGATAACACTGCCCAACTCCTGCCTGCCTGATTACATGCAAATGCTTTCCCAAATGCAGTAAAAGCCAGGTAGATTTCAGAACGCCAGAGACAGCATGGCACTGGAAAGAAATGTTTATATGGACAGGACATTCAAGGGAATGGATATGCATGCACAGCACCATTCTCAGCATAGAGGCCTAGTTCTTGGATGCAGAATTTAAGAGCCTGAATTCATCAGAAACATAAGAATGAAGTATTTGAGGATTAGGCTTTTAAAATGGTGGCACTCATATACTACAGTCATGAAAAGCATAAAGACCCAGAGAATAAGGACAGATGATCCAAGGCAAGTAATCCAAATAAAACTTAAGTGTTTGTATATAATGCAAACATAATTCCTATAAATGTAAGTCATACTGTATGTATTTTATAGAACATATTTTCAGAATGTGATTGAGTTCATTGAATTCATTAATAATCATTGAACTCTGCATGTACAGATCTGAGTCTCCTTCTTGTGTCTCTAAAATTCCTATAATTCATTTACTATAAATATAGAAAGTCGGTCATTACAGCCAACACCATTCATTCAGATAAGAAAATAGCATTCATTTGAGGAACAATTGTTTGTAACATTGTGCTACTCGGTGACTGTCTTGGCTGAGAAACAAGGAAATACTTTTGTCCCACTCTGTTTATGTGTTTATACCTGCCAAGTTATGTGATGAGTTCACATCTGTATCAACGCTCTTGCATTGATTCTCAAAGCAGAATGCAGTAAAATATGAGTTTTGCTTTGGAAAGAGGCTATATACACTTAATTATTTGGGAATAAAGTGTTGTGGGACATTACTGTGGATGTTACATCCCTGGAGGGGCTCAAGGGGTTGGACAGGTCTTTGAGCAATCTGGTCTAGTCGGAGGTGTCGCTGTTTATTGCAAGAGGGCTGGAATGAGATGATCTTGAAGGTCCTTTCCAACCCAAACCATTCTATGATTAGGATTCTATGTTTTAGCTAATAACATTACAAGTTATGTGGATCTGTATTCTTTTTACTGGATATCTATGCTTATTTGCTTTTTTCCTACAGACTACTTGAATAATCTTTGCCCTGATTCTACAGAGTATGAAGCCACACAAGGTAAAATGAAATTAAATTCCGCATTGCTAACTCTGCTTCTAAAGAGGTACAGGATCTATACTGGTAGTATATGGAAGAGGATTATTTTCAACATATTTTGTTAATAGGTTAGGTGAGATCTGTAAGAACTGATTACTAAAATAGACAAATTATTTAGGGTGAGAACCTTTGGTTTTTTTCATTGAAACATGTGGGCTCCCTATCGTTTTGACATGATGAACTTAGAGAAGAAGAAGAAATCACCATCTTTGCAAGCAGAGTGCAGATACTGTCGTTCTGCCCCAGCCATTGGGGAAATCTTAGTCCTCTTTTGCTCTGCCCGTGCTTGGCCTGGTCATTGTGAAGTCAATTGGGATGTTTGACTGCTTGCAAACCTGCTTGTTTGTGTGGCATTACGGTGTGTCTGCGGTGTGTCTGCTTTGCTCTCTCAACTTTGCAGAAACCCAGAAGGTTTGGATCAAATGTCTGTATTCTAGAATCCTTAAGCCTAAGTAAACTTGAAAGACGTTGCATAAAAATCAGTTCTGCACAATCAAGAACAAATCTAGCTGTTCAGCTGCTAACGCCATCCTTCCAACACATCAGGTGTCTCGGTTCCACTGAAGTCAAAGCAGGGTTTAGCTGTGGCCTCAGTGGGAGCTTGCAGGCTGGGGTAAGCAGGAATACCTTGCACTAATGAAATCCATTCACCTTTCTGTTACACTGAGTGGAAATCCAAACCAAGTCATAGCAAGAAGGTCTGACTGAAGGTCAGTCCATTCTGGCCAAGAGTAGAGTCTTGTGCAGGATTCAGGACCCTAGTCACTGTCACATTTCTGACCAGCGATGGCTACCATGCCATCTACGATGCTAGACTTAGCCCAGAAACAGATTTGTGTCACAGAAGAAGACATTTACGATAAGGACCTGAGCCATGTTATGCCATTGCTCTCAGGACCAGCAAACATAGCCTGGTCCGAGTTATTTGCCAGTGGAGAATCCAGGTGTTAATTCATGTCACCACTTCATACACACATCTGCCGGAAGGGCTGACCTGTCCTCTCTCTTGGCAGGAAGGGGAAACTGATCACTTTAAATTCCCATGCTTTGGGATGGCTAAAACTGGGTTACATTAACCAATCCTTACCACAACCTCCAATTGTCAAAAGTCTACAACTAGAAAACATCACAAAAACATGTTGTGCCATGCTGGGTGCATAATAGGGATGTCGTGAGTTCTCCTGGTCAGCAGAGGTATGATGCAAGAGTTTCACACAGGAGAGCAGTGAAGGGAAGGGGAACTGGCAGCGCTATGCTGTCTTAAATTTGCTGGGCAGTTGCATTCTGAAGGTGCCAAAGAAGTTAAAGGAGTTGCTGCTGCTGGGGATGTTGTTTGCTTTATTTTTTTTTAAAGATGCCCTTGCAAACAGAAGGGATTTGGGTTATTTTCCAATTCATTTATGCTATTTATGGTGTTTGCTTTGCTTTATCCCTAGCTGCCTTATTCATTGTTTCTGAAATCACAGACCGAGCCAATGACAGCATGCTCCAAGCGGTGAGTCCTACCCTGCCACATGCTCTACTGATCGGTACTTTTCTGCACACCTCTTCATGTGAGTGCATCTCTATTAAATTCTGAAGCCTCCTCCAGGGTGACACTCAAGGGTTTATCCAGACCTGGTTTACAGTGCTGCAGACAGGTAGTAGGTCTTACTCCCTTCAGTACAGCTGTGTGAGGTGTACGTCACTGCAGCAAGCAGCACAATTTTTCCTCCTCTTCAGATTGCTGAAACTTTTATGTGGAGCAATGAAGGGAGAGACAGGAATGTTCATGGTTCTATTTGTAGCCTGGAATGTTTTTAGACATGAAATGTTGAAAACATTACAAATATACTGTCAAAAATAAATTCTGAGTTCATTTACATAATTTTTCCACAACTCCAGAATCCCATTTTACTTCAGAATAGGCTGTGGTTTATAGTATTGCAAATGATCACACAGCCAAGTAGACTGGCCAAGACCTTCATAGGTTAGAGCTCATGTCTGAATTCAGATTTAGGTATCTTAATAAATCCTGTTGTTTTCCAAAGTAACAAGTGGTTTCTGCAAGCTCAGTGTGATGTGTTAATATTGCTTACATGGTATTAGGATCCTAAGGTACTGGCAAAGATAGACTGCAGGTAGCTGGTCTTACCATCATTTGTTTCCAAGGCCCAAGGCCTGACTTTTGTCTAAGATGACAGGAGTTTTGTATTGACACCCATAAGGAGCAGTGTTGGGAGGCACAGGAGGCAGCAGAGAGACTGTCAGATATAGGATCTGTATCAGATACAGCAGGTCCCAGAGGAATTCAACTTGATGGACCTTTTGATAACTAAAGGCAGTGCCTTTCTTTTTGTCATACTAGCCACCCTCACCTGCAGCTAAACTTTCTCCTCAGGTCAGGTTTGCTTTAGCTGCACAGACCTAGCTTTCAGCTCAAGTAGAAACAAGCACCTACAGTCTTTGCAGTCTAATGAAATGTTTCAGAGTCACTCTGTAAAGAAGCCACATTATCTTTTTTTTAATGATACAACTCTTGACATTTTAGACCTAGAAAATAGTGATAATACAGGAAAAAAATGTAAAAAAAATGCCATTTTAATGCACTTCTTTTCAAGGCATTTAGATTACCAAGGATTATGTGCAGTTGCTAAAGAAAATGTTGACTGTTACATGGATTGTGTTCGACAGCATCTATGTTAGAGAACAAAGCACCTCATTCTAGCATCCTACATTTCATCCAGTAGTGGTTACACCAAAGTACTCATCTGAACTATTTTATCATCAAATCTCATCTGAACTATTTTATCATCAAATTGGGTCACAGGGATTTCAGGTGATTGGGAATGTATCGTATCTTTTGGGAATCTTTCACATTTTATTTCTTATTTGAACATTGCTGAATTTAACATCCTACATTGGGATTTTGCTGTGTGTTTGCTAAATTAAAGATCTCTTTGGCATTGCAAACATCCTTCCTTCTGTTTAATTACAGATGGCATTCAATTCACTTCTTTATTATTTCATTTACTGAGCAGAGGGAGGGTTGTTAATAATCACTTGGGCACCAAAACATGAAATTCAAGAGACAAAGAGATGCCTGGACATCAATGTGGACAAAGGGAAGAAATGAAATGTCAACCCTTGTTAGTAAGAGCTTGTTTTCAGGGACGATTTTAAGGTTGAAAGAATGAATGCACAGGAATTGTTAGGGAAGGACACACTACAGCTATGCACCAACATTGCTAAGTCAGCATATTCCCTTTAATGCCTTTGCCCTCTGGCTGCAGGGGAATAGAAGCTCTGGGTGAAGCAGTGGATTCAGACTGTGTGACAGTAAAAATGCAGTAGGGCAACTAGATGAAGGATGTTTTTATGCAACAGCTTGGGAAGTAAGAACGAAAGAGTATCAAAATCCAAGGTGCCCTTCATCTTCTAAAACCAAAGCTTTCATGCTTTGTCTAGAGAAGTAGAAGCATCTGCTTGCAGCAAATGGACCCAAAACCAAGAATGTTGACTTCTGCCCACATCTGGAAATTCCTGTGCTCAGGTTGAACAGACGTGTCTTTGATGTATGTGCCAAGGTCATAGATTGAGCCTGCGTGTTCATGGTCTGTTTCAGAGCACCAAGTTCAGTGAACTTGTCAGCAGGCAGCCTGAACACCTGTGCTGAGTGCAAACTACCAGCTACACCGATCTCTTTGGTTGCTTACTCTCATCTTTATTGAAAGATATTTTGGGTATCAGCACAAACTATTTTGTCATCAGCCATGATAGTAAATAGGATAGGGACAAAAGTTGGAAAGGAAGTCTTTGTAGATTAAATGGTAATTGCATTACAGCCAAACATAATGGTGAAGGAGGAGAAGGAAAGGAGAGAGAAAGAAGCATAACAGAAAATCAAGATGCAGACAAACAATGACACTCATACAGACTAATTCTGAATGATGTTCAGCATTGATAGCAATAACCAGCAGTTAATTACTATATAAACACTATTCTGTTACCAAGACAAAATAACAGATGCAGATTGCGGGAAGAACATAATCTAACAAGCCTAGAGTTGTATCATAAAAAGAAATGTAATCTGGCCACTCTACTGCATGACTCTGTAGAGGCTTACTGAGCAAAGTAAGTCCCATCTGAACCTCCTCAGCACAACTTGAGGCCATTTCCTCTTGTCCTATCGCCTGTGACTTGGGAGGAAAGACTGACTCCCCCTGGCTACATCCTAATTTCAGGGAGTTTTAGAGAGCAAGAAGGTCTCCCCTCAACCTCCTCTTCTCCAGGCTGAAAACACCCAAGTCCTTCAGCCTCTCCTTATGACACTTATCTCCAGACCCCTCACCAGCTCCTTTGCCCTTCTCTGGACCTGCTCCAGTGCCTCAATGTCTTTTTTGGGTAAGGGGCCCAAAACTGGACAAAGCACTCGAGGTGGGGCCTCACCAGTGCCCAGTCCAGGGGGATGATCACCTTCCACTTCCTACTCACCATGCTGTTCCTGATACAGGCCAGGATGCTGTTGGCTTTCGTGGCCACCTGGGCACACTGCTGGCTCATGTTCAAACGGCTGTTGACCAACACACCCCAGGTCCTTTTCTACCCAGCAGCTCCAGCCACTCTGCCCCCAGCCTGTAGCGCTGCAGGGCGTTGTTGTGACATAAGTGCAGGACCCGGCACTTGTTGAACCTCATCCCATTGGCCTTGGCCCGTTGATCCAGCCTGTCCAGATCTCTGCAAAGCCTTTCTACCCTCAAGCAAGTCAACACTACCACCTCTTTTAGTGTCATCTGCAAACTTACTGAGGCTGCACTCAATACCCTTGTCCAGATCATTGGTAAAGATGCTAACGAGAACTGTCCTCAATACAGAGCCCTGGGGGACACCACTGGTAGCTGGCCACCAACTGGATCTAATTCCATTCACCACCCAGCTCTGGGCCCAGCCCTCCAGCCAGTTTTTAACACAGCAAAGAATACTCTCATCCAGGCCACAGGCCACCAGTTTCTCCAGCAGGATACTGTGGGAGACTGTGTGACAGGCCTTACTAAAGTCCAGATAAATAACATCCACAGCCTTTCCCTCATCCACCAAGCAGGTCACTTTGTGCTGGAAGATCTGGTTTGTTAAACAGGACCACCTCTCATGAATCCATGCTGGCTGGGCCTGATTGCCTGGATGTCCTTCATGCGCTGCATAATGGCACTCGGGATGATCTGTTCCGTGACCTTCCCAGGCACCAAGGTCAGACTGACAGGCCTGGAGTTCCCTGGATCATCCTTCTGACCCTTCTTGTGGATGGGCATCACATTTGCTAAATGCCAGTCAGCTGGGACCTCCCTGTTTGCCAGGGCTGCTGGTAAATGATGGAAAGTGGCTCAGCTCACTTCCACCAGCTCCCTCAGTACTCTTGGGTGGATCTCACCTGGCCCCATAGACTTGTTTATATTGAGGTGTTGGAGCAGGTCCCTCACCTGGTCACCTCCCCTTTGGGCTTCATTCTGCTCCCCGCCCCTATCTGCTAGCTCAGGGGTCTGGGTACTCCAAGAACTGGCTAATCTACTACTAAAGACTGAGGCGAAGAAGGCATTAAGTACCTTAGCCTTCTCCTCATCCTTTCTCACTATCTTACCTCCCACATCCAAAAGAGGATGGCAATTCTCATATAATAACTATTTAATCATACATCTGAGATCACAGCTTCCACAATAATCTTTTAGCTTTTGGGGGTTTATCAGAGGTTGATAACTGTAAGGCTCAGTTCCTGGCAGATCAAGGTCACACATCTTTATCTGGCACCTGTGCTTCCTTAGATTTCACTCAGATTTATGAGAGA
>VZRU01009362.1:269-38261 GCA_013398155.1 Pedionomus torquatus | reverse complement strand
GCTCCAGTGCCTCAATGTCTTTTTTGGGTAAGGGGCCCAAAACTGGACAAAGCACTCGAGGTGGGGCCTCACCAGTGCCCAGTCCAGGGGGATGATCACCTTCCACTTCCTACTCACCATGCTGTTCCTGATACAGGCCAGGATGCTGTTGGCTTTCGTGGCCACCTGGGCACACTGCTGGCTCATGTTCAAACGGCTGTTGACCAACACACCCCAGGTCCTTTTCTACCCAGCAGCTCCAGCCACTCTGCCCCCAGCCTGTAGCGCTGCAGGGCGTTGTTGTGACATAAGTGCAGGACCCGGCACTTGTTGAACCTCATCCCATTGGCCTTGGCCCGTTGATCCAGCCTGTCCAGATCTCTGCANGCCTGTAGCGCTGCAGGGCGTTGTTGTGACATAAGTGCAGGACCCGGCACTTGTTGAACCTCATCCCATTGGCCTTGGCCCGTTGATCCAGCCTGTCCAGATCTCTGCAAAGCCTTTCTACCCTCAAGCAAGTCAACACTACCACCTCTTTTAGTGTCATCTGCAAACTTACTGAGGCTGCACTCAATACCCTTGTCCAGATCATTGGTAAAGATGCTAACGAGAACTGTCCTCAATACAGAGCCCTGGGGGACACCACTGGTAGCTGGCCACCAACTGGATCTAATTCCATTCACCACCCAGCTCTGGGCCCAGCCCTCCAGCCAGTTTTTAACACAGCAAAGAATACTCTCATCCAGGCCACAGGCCACCAGTTTCTCCAGCAGGATACTGTGGGAGACTGTGTGACAGGCCTTACTAAAGTCCAGATAAATAACATCCACAGCCTTTCCCTCATCCACCAAGCAGGTCACTTTGTGCTGGAAGATCTGGTTTGTTAAACAGGACCACCTCTCATGAATCCATGCTGGCTGGGCCTGATTGCCTGGATGTCCTTCATGCGCTGCATAATGGCACTCGGGATGATCTGTTCCGTGACCTTCCCAGGCACCAAGGTCAGACTGACAGGCCTGGAGTTCCCTGGATCATCCTTCTGACCCTTCTTGTGGATGGGCATCACATTTGCTAAATGCCAGTCAGCTGGGACCTCCCTGTTTGCCAGGGCTGCTGGTAAATGATGGAAAGTGGCTCAGCTCACTTCCACCAGCTCCCTCAGTACTCTTGGGTGGATCTCACCTGGCCCCATAGACTTGTTTATATTGAGGTGTTGGAGCAGGTCCCTCACCTGGTCACCTCCCCTTTGGGCTTCATTCTGCTCCCCGCCCCTATCTGCTAGCTCAGGGGTCTGGGTACTCCAAGAACTGGCTAATCTACTACTAAAGACTGAGGCGAAGAAGGCATTAAGTACCTTAGCCTTCTCCTCATCCTTTCTCACTATCTTACCTCCCACATCCAAAAGAGGATGGCAATTCTCATATAATAACTATTTAATCATACATCTGAGATCACAGCTTCCACAATAATCTTTTAGCTTTTGGGGGTTTATCAGAGGTTGATAACTGTAAGGCTCAGTTCCTGGCAGATCAAGGTCACACATCTTTATCTGGCACCTGTGCTTCCTTAGATTTCACTCAGATTTATGAGAGATTTGTAAGAATACTTTTCTGAAGTTAGAAGCATAAATTATTGGCCAAAATCAAATTTGTTCTGCTGCATTACCATGCAATGATTTCATCTCCACTAAGCCATGCTTTAATTTGAAGAACATCACCATATCAGCTGAGTTTTATAGATGTCACAGACTGTATAATAATAGCTATTAACAATGCCTGTGTTGGAACAATTTCATTCCAAATTCCTCATTGATTTTTACCCTTCATTTTTTATCTTATCATCAGAACACATCTGCTTTTCAAAACTGTGGCATGGAAGAGATGAAACAAAATTTCCTTCTTTCCCATCTGTGTGAATGCTGTGGGGCTTATGAAGGCACAGGTTCATGAGAATCAAGTTCGATGTTCTGCTACATCAGAGGTTGTTCTTCTGAATTAATATCCCATTCACAAAAGCCACAACTGACAGATTCTTTTCTGTCTCTCAGATTTTAAATAATGCAAAGAATTTAAGAAGTTACTGTAATTACAGACCAAACTGAAAAATGCCACTCAAGGCAGAGCATTAATAACTTGTCATGTACCCAGTTGAAGTTCTAAGCAATCATTTAGACAGCATATACTTGGAAGGAGGAAGGTTTCTGCTGCCACTTATCAACTCATCAAACTACACTCCAAAAATCTGACAGAAGCATTGAATTATCATCTACATTTTCTGCAGAATATCAATGATTCATTGTTGGCTTTTTTGGTTTCATGACAGTAACACTCCAGCGTTTTTTCCCTAGGAACTATTAACCCAGGACTTTCAGACACATTATGATACTATCTCCACAGCATTTTAATCGAGAAGGAAAATATTATTCACAATTCACAGATGTGCAAATAGAGGCATAAGGCATACCGTCACCGCAGAGCATTAAGTCTGTCTGTAACTCTAGGAGACATTCAGTACTTGAACTAAGCAGGGTTTGTATTGCTCTCTGCACTTCTACAATCTGTTAGAGCCCCTGAGATGCTAAGGGCAATAAATCATTGCTACTATTAACAGCTGGTGAATTCCTTGGGGAGGCATTCCTCCTGCATAGACATAATACGATGGAAGCTGCAGTTCACTAGTAAAGCAGCCAGAGGAGGATTTCAGCCACTCACATCGGCAGTACTAGTTGGGTGGAGCTTTGCTTTCATTTTTTAATCATAGCTTGTGAAGGGTATTTGAAAGGAGTATGAGGATAGTTTTAAGGAGAATGAAGAAACTATATAAGCAGGGAATTGTAGGGGAAGGGAATCTACACCCCCCTCAGCCGTCCACATTTGCAGATAAATCACTGCCATTCGCATGTGATGTCTGTGTGACTTCCTACAGGAAATGAGTTTGATACATCTCTGTCCATTTCCTGGTGAACATGTGTCCATATTGCAAACATCAGCATTACAACAGGCGCCTTTGCCAGCAGCCCTAGGAAAAGCTGAGGTTTATCTGAGCTGCAGCAACTTCTCTTACTCTTGTAGAAACCCCAATGAGTAGCGCTAGCATTGACCAGGAGCATGCTCACAGGAGGGCACTGTCGTTTCTGTATGAAGAACAGGTTTCCATCGTGGAATCTGTCAATTTGATAAGTTTTGCTAGGGCTAAAATACCCTTTAGTGATGAAAGTCCTTTGCAAGTGTCTTTTGCAAGTGTCAGCTGTCCCATGTTCCCCAGTATTTCCTGTCCTATTAGTTTATATGTTCTGTTTCCATTTTGCTGGCCAATAGTATTTTAGAAGTGACCTGAAAAACAGCATTTGTTACTTCCTGCATTGCCAAAGAGATACTTGACGGCTGAAATTGTGTCAACTGGCAGTTATACTGCACGGTCACAACAGAGCCCTGTGTTGGTCAAGGCTTGTAGGTATTTCCATATGTTTGATATGCAGTTACTGATTAAGAACTAAACTTAGAATCATGCTAAACAAGTGTAATATTTCACTAGGGCAGTAACATATGGAGGTATTTCAGGCTTATCTCAAAAAGCAAGCCAAGATAGGTACATTAATTATGTTAGCTGAAATCCAAGGCAAATTAGCCTTGACAGACCATCATGTTGACATGGATATGCTCCTTCTGGTATCTGTGATAGCTTTCTTAATTAGCTGATTCTGTAGACAGCACTGATTTGTATCAGGCAGATACATTGTACAATCTAATCGAGTCAAACTAAGCCCAGGGGTATCTTAATGCCGGTCAATGGAGCGTAGGAAAACAGACCATAATCTGTTGTAGCAGAAAACTGTAGTCAAAGGCTGCCAGGCCATGAAGCTATATCAACTATGGTCCTTAGTCTGTAGTTTATCTGGGTGTGTAACTGAGGATTTAGGATACAATGGCTTCCTTAGACAAGAGATTCACAATTTTTATACATATTGCAGCAATGACTCATTGCTGCTGTGCAGCCCATTTTACTGTTCTAATCAGATAAAACCACAGCTCAATCCTATGTACAACTTCACCTGCTACATTGAAGCAGATTTGAAAAGACTTTAGCAATATTGCGAAGGTACAGAAATCCCTTCCTCCTTTGTATGTTCATCTAATACCATCTTCTTTTATGAGAGCACAGGCTTAGCTCAATTAACCTTATTTACCATCTTCATAGATAAATTCACGAAAACGGGCACTGCCACATGCCAGTGCCCACTGACTGGCTGTGCTGAAAGGCCAGGTAGGCAGTAAACATAACAAAGTTTGATAATGAATTTCCTGATCCTTGCAAAGCATCAAAAGAGGGATGCAGCTTCATTGCCTGCTTACTAGTTAACCTTTTAAATCCCCAGCTGCAAAGTAATTAATTCATTATCAGAGAATACAAACTTCCAGATAATCCTAATAACAGTCTTATAGTATCAAAGCATGCTGTGGATTATCTGTGGCATGCCACTAACACACCGGCCTTTGAAGCAGATACCGTACTTTGTCTCTGCTTCCAGTTTATTGGTTCCCAGAGCAAGAAAGTCAGCAAAGAGACCAGTGTATTAACACTGTATGGAATTAGCAGACCCTTTTGAAGATGAAATGAGGCATCAGAGGTAATGGGAGTGTAGAAGGTCACAGCAGATGTGAATGCAGGTGATAAGGTTTTACAAAACCTGTAAGGCTGGAAGAAGACTTTCTGGGTGTAAAATCCCTGGGCTCAGTTCCCTCCAAAACTTAATACTGAAATACCACTTTTAGAGAAATAAAATGGTGAGCAGGGGTGAGGGAAGGTTTCCTTGTCTGTCTAAAGAACTGTCATCATGCAGCCTCCTAAAAGCTGTTTCTCTCCCCTAGGAAAACTTGCAGAAGCTGGTACACATCGAGCACAGTGTGAGAGGGCAGAGTGGCCTCCTCCAGCCAGGAAGGGTGAGTGCTGCAGGCAGACCTGTGCTGATAAGGGCATTGTTTCCGGCCAGCTTTATCTCTGATTGTGTGGATGGCCAGATTTCAGACTCCTACAGGTGGTGTTTACTGAGCTACTGTGATAAGAGTTGGAGCACTGGTTTGTGTAAAAAGCCATCACTCCGGCAGTGTGCAGAGATGTGCTGAGACCCTCAGGCTGGGAAAGATGTGCATTATCCCTGCTTTTACAGAGAGCAGCCATTTGACTTTTCACTCTAGCTGTCCTCAGCCACCCCATATGTAGTGTGTTTCGATGGAGCTGCTCTTTTCCTCCCTTATATACTCCTGTAGAAAGGCTGCAACACTAGCAGGAATCACTTGCAGCCTGGGAAGGTTCAGAGTTTTATTTGGCTGAGTAAGAACCTTAAATCAAGGGAAACTATTTGTTTTCAAATTTTTATTCTCACCATTCCCCAGTGGTGCTTTTAATGCAAGACATCATTTTTAGGTAACACATGAACAGAAATGTTGGAATGTGTCTAGCTCTGTCTTGCCATCCACATCAAAAGCAAATTTCTTCTCTTGGCTTTCAGACCTCTCAGTTTCCTCAGCTCCAACCTGCTTCTACACTTCAAAATATTTCTTTCTTGAGTTCTGCAACTCTCCATTTCCCATTAGTCCACCAATATTTTTAGCAAAACTCATGAAGCAATTTTCAAGGCATGTGTACCCATAGCATAAGAATCCTCAACAGCGAAATACTGCAGTCAGCCTCTAATTTGTTTCTAGAACATAGAATCATTCAGGTTGGAAGACCCTTGGGGTTGTTGAGTCCAGCCATCTAAACCACTCTTAAACACGTTCAGTGATGGGGACTCAACCCCCTCCCCCTGGGCAGCCTATTCCAGTCTCTGACCACTCTTTCTGCAAAGAATTTTTTCATAGTGTCCAGTCTAAACCTACCCTGTTGCAGCTTGAAGCCATTCCCTCTTGTTCTATCGCTAATTACCTGTGAGAAGACACCAGCACCAACCTCTCTGCAGTCCTTTCAAGTAGTTGTAGAGAGTGATGAGGTCTCCCCTCCCTCAGCCTCCTCTTCCTCAAACTAAACAGTCCCAGCTCCTTCCATTGCTCTTCATAAGATGTATTCTCCAGCCCCTTGACCAGCTTTGTTGCCCTCCTCTGCATCCACACCAGCACCTCGATATCTCTCTGGTGTTGAGGTGCCCAAAACCGGACACAATACTCAAGGTGTGGCCTCACCAGTGGCGTGTACTGGGGGACAATCACCTCCCTCCTTCTGCTGGTCACACTATTTCTAATACAAGCCAGGATGCCATTGGCTTTCTTGGCCGCCTGGGCACACTGCTGGCTCACATTCAGCCGCTTGTCAATTAGAACCCCCAGGTCCTTTTCTAGCAGCCAGCTTTCCAGTCACACTTCCCCAAGCCTGTAGCAATGGGGTTGTTGTGGTGGAAATGCAGGACTTGGCACTTGGCCTTGTTGAAGCTCATACCGTTAACACTGGCCCTCGACTGAATCTAACCAAGCCTCTCTGCAGAGCCTCCCTATCCTCATGCAGATCAACACTTCTGCTTAACTTGGTGTCATCTGCAAATTTACTGATGACATCCTCTATGTCCTTATAAAGATCATCAAGAAAGGTGTTAAACAGAAACGGTCCCAACACTGAGCCCTGAGGAACACCACTTGTGACTGGCCGCCAGCTGGATTTAACTCCACTGACCACCACTCTTTGGGACCGTCCATCCAACTAGTGCTTGATCTAGCAGATTGTATGCTCATCCAAGCCAGGAGCGGCCAGTTTTATCATGTGAATTCTATGGGGAACAGTGTCAAATGCTTTCTGGAAGTATAGGTAGACCATATCCACAGCTTTCGCTTGTCCTGTAATCGAGTCATCTTGTCATAGAAGGAGATAGGATTTGTCAGGCAAGACCTGCCTTTCATAAACCCATGCTGACTAAGCCTGATCCCCTGGTTGTCCATTACGTGCGTTTAATGGCACTCAAGATGATCTGCTCCATGGCCTTGCCTGGTACCAAGGTCAGACTGACAGGTCTATAAGTTTCCTGGGTCCTCCCTTCTGCCCTTCTTGTGGATGGGTGTTACATTTGCTGCCCTCTAATTCATTGGGACCTCCCCAGTTAGCTGTGACTTGAAGTAAATAATGAAAAGTGGCTTGGCGAGCATGTCTGCCAACTCTAACATCAGTATTCTCACTTGCCCTTGCCAGGTAATGCCTTATGCAAAGTCCACCATACAGAATTTGTGGGATTGGTCTCTTCGAATAAATCGCTTTAGAACAGAAAACTACACCAGATCCTGTTCTCCATCCAGAAAAAGCAGATGACAGTTAATCCACTGATATAGTTCTGCAATTCTAGACCTTTTCACGTGTTACGGCAATCTAGTTGTGCTATGCTGGTTTAGCTGCTTATATACATAGTCCTACACTTACAGACATAGTAACAATATGGATCAACCGAGTATTATGTTTGCAAACATGTACAGGTTGCAGACATAGTTATTTGAACATAACGCTCTGATAGCCAAGGCTTCAGCTTTTCTGTCTATTTTTGAGAATTTTTAAAGACAGTTCTTTTCTGAGGCCCATTACATGTTAGCTTTGCAGTCTATGACAGTCACCTCTGAGCACAGTCCATGGTGCAGAAGCAGTGTTTCCAGACCATTTCTGATACAAACGCAAGCCCTCAAGAGCAGGAGGGGTAACCCAGGCAAAGACTCAGCTAGATCATGAGGAGTAAGACTAGAAGGAAGTCCCAAGGTATCTTTCTGTTCCTGAAAACAGTTTGAGTAGCTCTTCTCCCAGGTGGAATGTTCTCTTTTCTTAGTAAGATTTAGAATGTGAAGTCTCAAGATGACAATCTACTGTTTTCTCCTACAGATCTTTGTTAAAGAGGGAACACTGATGAAAGTCTCTGGCAAAAACAGGCACCCTCGGCATTTGTTCTTGGTAAGATTTCTTTTATGTTTTACTGAGTCTCTTGTATCTTCTCCTGCACTTATTGCATAAGTGCCTCAACCCTGGCAGAAACTTTCAGACTGCAAGTCATTAACCATCAGCAGTGATGCGGTGAGTCAGTTTCTGTTGCTGACAGGGTTGTAGCACTTTTCACACGTGTCCCATCAGCCCTGGACACAGGAACATGGGCTGAGCAGCCCTCCCTTTCCCATGGCTTCATACTGCCCAGACTAGGCCATAATTTCACAAAGGAGTGCAAGTTTCCAAGGTGGTCAGGAAGATGGCAGCTCCTAAATTCTTTGAGCAATTAAGCTTCACGCATCAAAGTAAATCCAGCATAAGGCCTTAGGAGATCTGATCAGAAACCCTGCTGCTGAAGTCTATGAAAGCTTTCTTTGGACTCACTTGGGAGAGGTTTGTGTCTTTGAAGCTTAAGGCCTGGGTTTTAGTTCTTGCTGTCCTGTCCACATCTATGTAAACTACCTGATAATGGTGCATTGACTCAGTATAGTCCCTGTGAACACGTCTCCAGCTTCCTGTTGATTACAGCAATAGTTTTTAATATCAGTTTGCAAAATTCTTCCAAGACATAGTTAAGAAAAACGAACCTTTTATCAGTTAACTGGAATACCCTTCACAAGGGTCCACGAGCCTACTGAAAAATTGCAAGTGTTTGCAAATCAAAAACACTCCTGCTTTCTGTTTTGCTTTACACACCACATTGAGCAGTTAAAGAGTGTCTGAAACTCCAGGCTCCTGAGCTCTGTTCTCAACTTTTCTGGTAGCTTATTTTGTAAGCATAGGTATTTTTATGAATTTATCGGTATGAAGGGGAAGATAATATTTGCCTGCGTCCTAGGAGTTTGTTACCTGCTTACCTGTTACTGTTCAAAAAATTCTTAAGAGCTCTTCCCAGAAAAGATCCATAAAGAACCAAGCATTACTGCTGCTGTTAACATTAATGTACTGTTTGCAGAATTTATTTTAAAATAAATGGCCTATATGTCTGCAATATGTATTTGCTGTGGCCTTTGTAAGTGCTGGCAGCTTTTCACCCTGGGACCATTCTGAGAAGAGATGGCTTATTACAGAAGTCATGTGATTTGCCATTAATTCTTCTTATTTCTCCCTCTTATTAATATTTCCTATTTGTGCATGAGTGGCTGCACAATCTTCTTTGCCTCCTCAATCATGTATTGCAGTCATAATCAAAGATTGGATGGGATGGGACACAGTGCTGGCATTGCACTTTTCTGATGGCTTCATTGGCTTCTGTGGCAATTCAGACTTTCATGTACTGAAAGCGATGGATTTCACTCAAATCTTCAAACACAAGATTGCTGTAGTGCTGTTTTACTGAGTTGGCATCAATAGACTGTAGCAACAACAATAAATGCCAAAGTCATTACTTTGTTGCAGCCAAGGGAAAGTGGCCATGCCAGAATCTCCAGGAGCTGGTCTTAAGAAAGTGTTCTCAGTAGAAATAACTCTGAAGCCTACTGATGACCACGTAATAACAGATGATACTTGCTTCCTTACTGATCTTACTCTTCCTTACTCTTCTGAAACACTCCCCTTTGTTAGTATTACAAAAACAATTGGAGTTGTGACTAAAGCTGGGATCAAATTCCAAGAAGTTATTGTCATTTCATCTTCCAGTGTGTTTGTAACTGCCATCATAATCCACAATTATGGCAAACACTGAAGTGTCACAAATCTAGCTAGTAGAATGTAAAAAACATTGAGATAAAGTAATTTAAATTTGGGACAAACTGAGATAAGATTTCAAGTAGTCCAAAATGGTTCTATTAGTTTGAAGGTTACAAGGGGCTGAAAGTATTACTGGAACAAAGAAAGCACAGAAATTAATTTCTGGCACTTTTTAGTTTAGGAACTATTTTTGATTCCCAGGGAGAGTTCAGCTGCTTAAGCCCGGATGTTAACTGCAAAGAGAGAATTGTCTCTTGGCAGATGGAGACATTACAGTAGCCAATGTCCTGTTGTTAATAGATGCTCTCAGTATTCAGAAACAGTGTTTTTTTCTTCCTTTCAGTCAGAAAGGCAAACTGTGACCAAACGTGCTGTCATGCAAAGTATGTGGTGGAGCTAAACCATAGCAGTTGCCTTCAAGAACCAAGAGACACAGAAAACTGCCTTCTTTCCCATTCTAACACACTGAAGTTGCAACTACTTTAGAATTCCTGTATTATGTCTCCTGTTGGGGTGGGGTGGGAGTGATGGGACCTGGGAAATAGTCTGAAACTTGTTGGCAGATATCTGCCTTTGGGTTCAGTGATTTTTTCACTCAGTCTCTTCTACCCTGAAAGCTCCGCAGGTTGCAGAGCAATGCCATGTATGGGGAAATTGCAGGAAAGTGAGTCACTGTGGAATATGGTAATTCCTTCATTAACACCTGAATGGTTTTGCATTATCTGCTTGTCACCGCTAATGCTGTGGATTCTCTGTTGTGTCACTACTACTCATGCCACCACCACTCATGCATTGATTAATGGACTCTTTAGCCTGTGGATACATGAAGACAACTGCTGCGTAGCAATGGCAACGTGTTCTCGTCTTGGCATATAGCATTTTTACTGTATCAGTCTTACGGCTGTAACAGCCATCACCGCCAACACCTTTTTGTAGCAGTCAAGACCAGCATGAACATGTCCTTCCCTCTGCCAGTGCCTCTGGCCCAATCCACATGCTGCCTAGGGGCACTGTGTGTAAAAAAAGCCCACCCAAAATCTCAAGGTTAGAATAATCTCCTACACACTGTATCTTAAACCCCACATTTGTTAAAAGCCCTTATCTTCTAAGGACCATATCATAATCCTTTGAAGACACTGGCAGAACTCAGGTGGGATAAGAATTTGTCCTAATGTATTAATCAAACAAAACTTTAAGAACTGGCCTTTCTGTTGATGCTCCACATCAGCTGCCACTCAAAAAGATCACCAGAAGCTAAGATGTATAAATGTATTTTGGTTTAGCTTTGGATGGAATAAGTGTATTTACCGTAGCTATCCAAACCAGATTTTTACATAAACAGCATTTTCTGTTCTTAGAAATGTGCAGTAAGAAGTGGGTGCATGCCAGACTCCTACTTGGCCTGTGCATTCAGGATGTGCTTTGATGGTGCTTGTGCTCTGAACATATGTCCATAAGTAGTATTGTATGCCTGCACACAGCCCGTATGAGCATAAGTGTGCAGGACACACGTTTAGGGGCCGTTGACGTGCACATTTCTGCGGTGTATGTTGTATGTATCACAAGGTTACTTGAGCTGGCTGTTTTGTGCAGGCTGATGGTATTGTTGAATCTGGTGTTTCCTGGCAGGATGTTTGGTGAGTTTTGCTGTGCGCCTGTTTCCTGAGTCCAGGCTCTGTTTACCAGGATGTTGGGGCCTCTTTGTGGCACAGTATGGGCTGCTGACACTGGCAGGCCCCCTGACTGCCCCCCAACCACAGGACTTTGCAACTCAGACACTGTCTCTTATCTCACCCTTCCAAGAATTTCCCTACAAAGGCTGCTTGTGTTGCAAGTGGGGTGCAGGAAGCTGCTATCAAATGGCAGACTGTTTAATGCTGTAGCTGGCAGGGCTGGCGTATAGGAGTTTTTGGAGTCAGAGCTTGGAAAATGTCATCCTAGCACACATTCAGACTGCTCCACTGACACTCAGGGGATGTTTAACACAGACTTGAATAGAACATCACAGGGTTCATAATGAACTACCTGTAAAATATTCAGAATACAAATACCCTGTAAAATATTCAGAAAACCCAAACCCATGGTAGGAGCTTTTAAATGGAGAGGACATTACATATGGATGCCAGTAATTCAGCACGACATAGAGAAACTTGTTGGAATCAATAAATTTGGACACTGTAAGTTAGAAAACTTGCACTGACCCCCAGCGCTACTGGGTTCCCATCATAAGAGAGGATTATAAAGAGAAGGGGAGGAAAGAAAAGTAGCAACAGGAAAAAAGAAAATTAAAGAGCAGACATATCCTTTCTCTGTGTTATCAACTGTTGTTTTGGGGACTCTGTGTGTGCATGGAGCAGTGCGGAATAAGAACATGTACTCCCATATCAATATCTGAGTAGTTTGGGCATCTCAACTATTCAAAATTTTTCTGGCAAGCAGAAAATGGGTCTGAAGCCCAAGGACTTCTGAGAACTCCCCTGGGGGTTGATTCCTGTTGGGCTGCCGGATCAGCTTTTACCATGGCCCAGTCCTCATTGCTTCAGGGAACAGCGCGCAGTTCTGTTCAGATGCATGAAACCACTGGTGCCGATGCTGGCTCTGTCCATAACCATTCACACAGCCTCCACTCAGGTCTCCAGTAGCAAAGGAGAGAGCAGCAGGTGCAAACCCTTTCTTCATTAATACGTATGCCTTGTTAGGAAGCTTTGAAATATTTGTCATAATTTCAGCCCACCACTATATACTGGGGGGGAGAAGAACAGGAGGGGAAAAAATGGCCAATGGGCAATTATATAGCAAAGTCATCATTAATGTTTAATAAAACTATGGGATATTAACCAGAGCTGTGGTGACAATGGTGTGCACTGGGGTGTCACCCAGAATCATCAGTAATAAAAGAATGGGCTACTTATTTAAGAAATATATAACTTTTTAAATAAATAAAATAAACGGGGTTTGCTGTTCAAGAAACCCAGTAGCACGTTATGCCAGAATCCTGAAAGTTTCTCTTAGGAGTTCACCTTCTTCACTTAGTGCCCATAGCTGGCTATCTTTTCTTGTGGTTTGAAACAAGCCTGAAGTAGGAGCGCTGATGAGTACCTGAGGAAGTCCTGTTTTCTCATATAGTAATTTGAACATTGAGGAGATAGCAGAATCACTGGGCCAATAAGAGATTATTTCACTAGTGTTCTCTTATTTTGCAGAGTATTCTCTTCATGTTAGCAATAAAGTCTGCCTTCTTTTTTATCATTTTCCCATCTGGTTGCTTGAGTCCTAATTGCTACTAGTGAAAATAAGTGAAAACAGCTTGTATCTGCATTTCACTTAAAGGTTTACATTTGCTACATTTTTTCTACCTTACCCTCCCTCCTACTTACTCAGAGGTTAGGATGAATTTTCTGGTTATGCATAACCCTGGTTAACCTGGGAATCATGAATGTGGTCAGTGCTGTACAGGTGCCCCTGTTCTGACTGGATTTACATTAGCATGAAGGGTAAATCACAGAAAA
Organism: Pedionomus torquatus; assembly: GCA_013398155.1. Lineage (NCBI taxonomy): Eukaryota > Metazoa > Chordata > Aves > Charadriiformes > Pedionomidae > Pedionomus > Pedionomus torquatus. The sequence continues at coordinate 25,140 of VZRU01009362.1, read as the reverse complement.
ACTGCGTGACAAGCCATTTATCACCTTAGTTTAAGGAAATTCCATTGGGTTGTTGCAAAAGGAGTAAATACTCCTCTTTACTACAGAGAAGAGAACAAGAGACTCCTCACTTGATGGTATGCTTTTATATCCTCAGTTGAGAAGCGTTATATTAAAAGATTATTAAACTCTGCATGAGTTAAGAATTACCGGAAAGACACAGAGAAATACATGGTAGAGTGGCCAGTGCAGGAGAACATGGGAGTCTTTTTGTTAAAAAGTTAGAATTAAATGTTTCAGCATTTTCCACAAAAACCTTGGCTGATCCTGCTTAGTAAACTCAACTCAATTTTTAGAAGTAGTAAAATTTGAAATAAAAGTTTTGGGCGAAGTCAGTCTTCGGTATCTTTTGCTTCACTTTAATGGAAATCTGCATTTTAAAGATGGGCAGCTAATGCACATAAGCCTGATTTGCTGTGATTCAAATAACTACTTAATGAACTGGTCTCAGTGAGTGAACTCATGGCCCTAATAAAGGCAACAACAGTTTTGCTGTTAAATCCAAGGATCTAATCCCATGAGTTCCATGTCATTTTTCTTTAACTACTGTTCCTGCTTTGTAAGCAAGCTGAACTATGACCTTTTAAGAAACATCCATAAGACTGCACTTTCTGTTTTTTTCTTTCAGGAAAGCAAAGTAGTGAAAAATTTACACCAGCACTTTTAGGTGGTCAGGCAGTACTATCAAAACCCCAATAATTCCAGTCATACAGGGTATATTATTTTATTGCCAAATCACTCTTTATTCCTCCCTTTTTTCTCTACATCTCTCTTTATCACAGTTTTTCTTTCCAGAGACAGTATTTTGAGATATATATATATGTAAATATATATATAACCATCCAATGGGCTATATTTTAATGTCTTTGTCACAGCAGAATCCAAGTGAAGCTGGTTTCTGTCTATTTTTTAATTCCTTGAGAATTTCTCCATTTAAGATTCCTTGTCTCTGGCATCACACCGTATTGCCTATGCCTTGCACATCTTTGTTCATAATAACCCCAGTACAGTAATCAAGGGCTGTCTGAGTTCATGCATATTGTTACTAATGTAAGAGGCTAAGAAAGACAACAAGAGAACATGACCTGCTCGTTCAAGAAAAGCAGAGAATGCATACGCACAAGCATTACTGTGGCAATGGCGTGGCCACCAATACGGCTATTCCTTTAGTAGCAAGGGAAGGAGAGGCCAGCAAAAACCTACAAGGTCCAGTTCTGCGGTTTCATTTATTTGATTGTTGGCACAAAGGCTGCTATAACATCTATGATTAAGTTAGGCAAAGAGAAGATCTGATCCCATTTAATATGAAGCTGTTTGAAAAACATTCATTCTGCAAGGAGCTGCGAGAACTATGGAAATATTTGGGGTGTTAAGGCACAGATTTATTTTCCTCATAAAATAAAACAAGTTTCCCATTTTTCCCCTTCCATGGTCTCTGATGCAGCCCACAAACTCAGCAAAGCTGTTATATGTCTAGGTGAGGTTTGCTATCAGTGAAGTAGTTACTGCTCTCAAATATCAAACTAGTCCTCCCTGAATCATTCCTCCAGACTGTGGCACCTTTTCTGACCTCCACTTCCCTTTTGCTCAGAAAACGGAAGTCCCTGAAGCCCAGCCCTACCCCTGGACTCGCTGCAGCTTCATCGTAGGAGCTTCATTCAGAGCTGCAGCATCCTGGGCAGTTAGCTGGTATTGCCGGTAGTATATGCAGACCTGCCTTCCCAGCTCAAATGTGGTTCTGCCCTTAAAACAAGCAGCTGTTACACCCAAGCTGAATAAAATAGAGCTGATTATCCACTTGCTTAGCCATTAGCAACAGTCAAAAAAGGGAAGAAATCAAAGTCCTGGATGCAGACTCCCCATAGTTTCGTAGAAATGCAGGCTTTGATGTAAGCTGTGTGGCTTGGCCCTGTCTTTAGTAACAGTCCTAGCAGTTCATCAAGTTACTGCTTGTTCTGGGTATCCCCCCTGGGAGTAATGGGCAGGCCTGCAAGCCATATTGCAAATTATTGATTTTGTCTTTCTCTTCATATAGATGAATGATGTTCTGCTGTACACATATCCCCAGAAGGATGGCAAATACCGACTGAAAAACACCTTGGCTGTGTCAGGGATGAAGGTAATGCCTCATCTGTATTATAGGCTGGAATTAAAACTGTACAGTGGGCTGTTAGTGTTTTGCTGGTTTATGTGCCTTATCCAGCTGAAGGCAGGGGAAGACAGGCGATAGACCTGTTGACAAGGGATTCTCTTGCTTCTTACAAGAGACAGAGGAAAAATAATATAAAGCAAACGTATAAAAGATTATCTATAAGGCTGTGACTTAGTACAAGAGCCTTATTCAAGCTACATAAATAATACAAGCCAAAATCAGTTTTACAATCTGATCATGAAACTGGAGACAGAAAAGATTTATTATCCCATTTTGTCTAGTCCTCTCTTCTGTCTCCAGACCATACATGGTTGTTCTCTACAACATATTCACTAGGGCTTAGTCTGCCTGGTTTTAAACTCCTGCTACTCAGAATTAACATACGCTTTCATTTGCCTGGTTTTCATGTGCTCTTTAACCATTTTCATCAAAAGCACTAATGGGTTCAGAAAGCGATTAGCCAACTTTATGGGGAAAAGGTGTATTGGGAATGACATGAGTGGGTTGAGGTGTCATGAAAAGGTGGCAGACTGATCACGCCAGAGACCTGATAGTCTAAAAAGACCTATGGGTTCCCAGCTGGGGTAGGAATTGCCAGAACATGCTACCATTATGTGAAAATGTGTTGCAGAGCAGGTACTTGTTGGGCCACATGTGAAACAGAGTCACTGGTATAATAGAGGGTTGTGAATAACAAGGTATCAGTACCAGGAAGTGATGTTTCTCCTGAGTGGCTGTTGCTTTAGTTGCCAACTAATGGCCAGGCTGGACAGGGCTTTGAGCAACCTGAGAGGGAAGTGCCCCTGCCCATGGCAGGGGGCTGGAACTAGATGAGCTTTAAGGTCCCCTCCAATTCTAACCATTCCATGATTGTATGGTAATACAATAAATGTCAGGGAAAAGGTTTCAGCTGAGCTGTAGCTTTCTAGTGCTGTTACTGCTCTTAAAGAGCCTTGCTGCAGACAGGCACTCGCTGAAGTGCTTCACTGAACAATGTCCGCACGTGAGGAAGAAAGTTATTTTCATTCATTCCAAGAATAGCAAAAACTTTTGCCCAAAATGCTCTGCCACTTGTCAAACTAAACATCTCCTAAGCTTGTCGTATTAAAACTGGAGTCCAATTGATACTTTATCCTTACTTTTATAGTTGGGTTAAATTATATTTTTATTTTCCTTTAGCACCACCATCATATTGAAATCACCAACTTCATTACACCAGCAATACAAAAGACAGAAAACAGTACCTGCCCCTCTCTGCATCGAAATATGAAACCGATGGCTGGGACATCATAGATCCATATGCATTGAGACTTGTATAGTGTACTGGTTATAGACAGTTTAACTCACATCTGTATTTATATTCATGGCATTTGTTTCTAGGTCAGCCGTCCAGTGACAGAAAAAGCCCAAAACGTCCTCAAGATTGAATGTGATGAATATTGCCTGACCCTGTCAGCAAGGTACTGTCCCCAAACAGCCACTGCAGGGGGTGTTACATGCTAGAGCTCTCTCTCTAGATTACTCTAACCAATACCCAACACTGAAATGGTGTCTCATTCTTTTTAAACTCAATTTCAGTCTGTGCTATTGTGACAGACAACAGCTGAGTGCTTGATTACACATCGAAGACATCAATTATAAACGCAAAGCTCATAAATTGTAACTAATTCAACACATATATGATTAACAATTAGAATTCAGCTCTTGATGACATCATAAAGAGAGAAGAAAGTCTGTTATTAAGAAGCCTGAGTCCTTTCCGTCATCTTTCACACTTTTTTCCTGTGACACTAGGAGTATGTTATATCTCCCTTTTATAAGTTCACTTGTTACCTCATACCACTAGGGTTACAAAACTGCCAGAGAAAATAGTAATTAGATAATACCTAAGGCAATAAAAGCATTTAATAGTACTTACATGACAAAGCCAAAATTAAACCTTACTGGCACCCTCATGATTCTTTTTAATAATAGGAATTTCTCTAATGAGTTTGTGTAGTGCTAGTACTGATGGCAACTGGGAGTCAAGATCCCTGTCCTGGGATCACCAGCTAATGCCAGAAAGAGATTGTAAGTCAGTTTCTGATTAGAAGATTAGCTTCATGCTTCTAGCTCAAAAATACCCTGCAAATTTACCAAGAGCTACAGCAGAAAGGTGGCTGGCTTGATTTACAGATATAGTTTACTACAAAAGACAGAGCACATTAGCAGTGATATTAAAATTTACATCTTCCAAATAACAAGGTCTTCAGTGCTTTTAAGTACTGACCTTTCCACCATCAGTCTCCAGCTACAGCATGGCTGGAAACAGGAGACTTACCTAAATTACACAGCACAATAGAAAGACAGGGAGGAAGGACACTTTCTTACACAGAATCAGAATGTGCAGCTCTCATCCTTCCCAGAGCACTTGCCATCTGTAGGCAGTACTGAGACACTTGTCAAAACCTTTTTGTCTATTTCCTTTTATAACCAGCAAATGAGAAAATATCTGAGATTTTCTCAGAGCTGCACACTCATCACAGTCCTCACAGTATTTCTGAATTACCTGCTGCCAGTTACAAAAGCAGGATGAATACAGTCCTTCTCTATCATAGAGGGGAAATAATTGCTGCATGTCCCCTTTATTCAGAGCAACTGAAATTGGCATCCCCGGTGGGAAGCCTGGGATGTTCCGCTTGCATTGTTATGTTGTTTCTTTGCCTTTTGTACTTATCTGTGCTTAGTTAGCCTAAACAAAGTATGTGAGGCCACTGCAAGCTGTGTTTCTTCAACAGTAGATAGAACCAGGGCCTGAGACTAAGGTTGCCCTTCTGATAACAGCCAGACGGAGACTGACTCTTATCAGAACACTGAGACAGAGCCCCTTTCCCTTCCTTGTGCTGCTCATTCTGGGACCAATCTGTCATAAGTCACCCCAAACCACCTTTTCCTCTCCCTTTCTGTATTGGCTGGCAGAGCTGATGTGACACCAATGAGGCATCATGCTCTCCTAACCCCACCACACATCCTTGGCCTGCTACACTCACCTACAGGAGCACCAAAGACAAGTAGTACAAGAAGGGTTCATGTGTCCTTAAACTTACACTGTTCACACAGAGGTGCTGCAAGTCTGCACTGAAGGCCAGTTATTAACAACCCAAAGCTCACAGTGCTTGCACACTTGTATGAGACAAGGTGAATGCATCAAGGAAATCAGGCACGAGTGCCAGGGACTAAAGGCAGTAGAATGAGGATGACCAGAGCTCAGGAGTCAGCATGGCTATATGAGCAGATGGCACCATAAAGTTTTTACATCTCCTTCTGAAAATGTCTCACTCACCCAAAGAGCCATGCCATTGGCTTACTGTGATCTAAGCACAGAGTCATTATGGAGAAGGCTCATACTGCTCTTACACCTTTATTTGCATTTCAGAAATGTTCTTTGTAGACACAGGGGTAACCATGCAGTGCCCATATAAGATACCACAGCACTGGGAGAATGCAGTCAGTTACCCCCCTAAAAGACTAATAAAAAGTGACAGTGATAGCACTGTAACAAAACCCCATCCCAGTCTAGTTTCTGTGTTCCATGGATGCCCCTGCTCTCCAGGAGACTGCAGTGACAAGTTGCAGTCCCAAAATCACACAAGAACCAAATGTAGCAACGGTGAATCAAGGTATGATCTGGACCCCATCCTGTGCAACCTGTTCTGGATGAACCTGCTTTGGCAGGGAGTTGGACTAGGCAAGTTCCAGAGGTCCCTTCCAACACCAACCATTCTGTGATTCCTCAGCTTTCTTAGAAAGTGTAATTCGATTGGACTTAGGATAGTAATAAGGACTGATTAGCAGTAGTGACTTTTGCCAGGGATAATCGGTAACATAGCCCCTTAGTTTGCAGAGGTTAGCCTATATACAGTAGATACACTGGCTCAGAGTTTCTGCTCCAATTGCTGTTCCAGGCGTGTCAAGTTTTATAGAGGCTGGTGTTTTTTAGACAAGGACTTAGACTCATGGTGCACAGGGAGGCTGTCAAAGATCATTGATAAAATCTGGCATTTCCTCTCTTTTTATGTTTTTTCAGTGTTTTTTTTAAGATCACCGAAGACAAATTGTTCTCAGATGTCTTGATTGTTGGCCTTCATGAGGACAGTGTGAGGAAATAACAGCTGAACAGCAGCTGGCGATGATGCCACTGCTAATTTTTGCAACAAAGTCTAGTGGGTAGCTTTAATGTGAGTGGCTGGTAAGACTCAGGGAGGAGACCACACTGAGTCGCATTCCCTCCCGTGACTGCTGCTGGGAACAGCTAAAGCTCTGCAGTTTCTGATGACAGGAAGCACACAGTTGGAAGTCACAGCAGGAAAACCAGCTAACACAGGCAGGACGGCTCATGGTTGTACCAGTGCAAATGCATCTGGGAAGTAACAGGCACTGAGGGCCCTGCTGCTTTTCTGGGATAGCTGGACTGGCAGAGTGCAAAGTGCTCGCTGTTCTGCCTTGTGCAAAGGGGGCACCTAGGGGCCAGCGTGGAGAACTACTGGCCTCCATTCATAACTGCAACTAGAGGGAAGGCAGAGCTTTTCCAAATTACTGTATTTGCCTCTGGCCAGGAGACTGAGGAAAGTCTGTGATGGAGCTAGAGGAAAATTAAAGCATTCACATCTCTACTGTGGTTGACAGCCTTCTGCATTTCCCAACATGCAGATCATCTAAGTGTCCCACTGCAGAGATGAGCATAAACATGCTTACTCTGAGCAACCCATGCCAGCACTACCTGCCCTCGAGTGCTTAAAAGCTAGGGCAGGCATGGCAAAAAGAGACATTTCGTATCGTCTTACGTGCTTTAGGATTGAGCAGCTTATTAGCAAAGTCAGAGACTACTTTGAAAAATTTTCTGGGCATTCAGTTCCTTCTCAGTCACGGTCCTAATCATAAATCTATACTGAGCATCCTGCTGAATATGTCCAAGAGTCAATTTTGTTCCTGGTCAGAAAATTACCAGTTCAGTGACATAGTGGGGAAAAGCAAACATTCATAACGTGAAGCTTTTCTCCTCTGATCCTGAAAAAGCTTGTTTGAGTCCCTGCTCTGCATGGCATTGACTGCTCTGCTGTTTCATTCCACAGCTCTTGTTCAGAACGGGATGACTGGTACAGCTGCATCAGCAGACACATCCCAGATGACTACAAAGCTCACAACACTTCCGCTTTCCACAGCAGTGTGGAGGTAAAAGGAGGCCAAGTCTTTCAATGCTGAAAAGGGGAGAGGGGAAGGGAAAGAAAAAAGGGAAAAGTGGAGGGTTATAATTCCTAGGAGCAGTACTCCTATAGGAACTGAGTTCCTAGTGGTAAGATGTTCTTAATATTTTCATTTAAAATGGTACGCCAAGATTAAATAATGAAACTCATTACAGCTCACAAGACACCTCTGAAGTGCTAATCATACTCTATTCTCTGTGGCCTTTGCTTAGATAGGAGTTCTTCCGGAGGAAGAGTATTTTGGATGAACTAAAAATAGCTAAAAACTTTGTAGATTTTAAGAAAACAAAACTACCTATTAGTAACCTATTATTACCTATAATTATGTGATATAATATCATAAACATGATAAAGTCACTGCCCATGCATACCCTACCTGTGGATGCTCACTATTGTTATTCCTTTCAGTTGTACTACTCCGAATTAAGAAGGCAAAGAATGCATCAGACAAAAAGTAAAAATGCTGGTTTAGGCCCTTTTAGATCAAAAGCTATCATTGATAGATAATATTGAGGATATTGTTTCAAAAGCTATTAATAAAAAGATGACTTTAACTCATGTTTTTACCTGCTAATTGCATATGCAAGGAATCAGATCCTTGTCTGATGTGGAAGAGCGTCAATGCCCAACCAATAATAAATCTACATGGATTTTTACCAGTTGTGACTCTGGCTTTACCAGCACTGTGTACTGATTTGCTATAGTGCCGAAGCAGCTGTATCTCACAACGTGCATTAGGAAGTATAAAAATTGGGGATCTTAGCAGGTGAAAGTAGACTGAAATGAGAAGAGAATTGTACATGATGGAACAGGGCTGACTGAGTGTACTTTGGGAGTCAGGATGCTTCTTCATTTGTTGTTTGATTTTAAGCTAAGGGAAAGGCTTGGAATACCCTTGGGTGAGAGGCCTCCTACTTTGGTACCTGTGTCCCATGTCATGATGTGCATGAACTGCGGCTGTGACTTCACCCTCACTTTGAGGCGACATCATTGCCATGCTTGTGGGAAGGTAAGAGCTGTACGAGCTTCTCAGGGAGGGTTTATTAACACCTTTAGGACACTGGCTGCCTCTGCTGTAATATACACAAACCTGCAGCAACTTCAAGACCAGAATCTGACTTCTCACAGAACCTGTTAGTGCTTTGCTAAATTAAGTAATTAGGTTTCTAATTTCTCTAGTAGGAACATCAGTAACCTTCCCTTGAGGGTCAAATTAATTCTCAAAGGCTAATAGTTGAATGCTTACAGGATAGTTGGTGCAGTGTCCAGCCTTTATATCTGATATACAGCTAGCTCTAGAGACAATGAAGCAATACACTAAAAATAATAGGCTCCGTTCTGGACCAGAGCAGTAGCACGTCTAGTCCATGTCCTGTCCTTAATAACAGCTAGTAAAATTATCTTGCAAGAAAAGTGAAGAAACTCAGCAGTAGAGCATGGTTGGTGAGTGACCAAATGGAAAGTTTCCTCTGTGCTCCACTGAAGAGTTGCTGCCTTTTGCCCTAAAGCCAAGGGGATCTATAAGCTTTCTCATTTTTGTCCCTTTACCACTGACTCTAGAGATCTGTTTATACACAATAGAACTGCCATCCTGTTTCAAACCATGCCTGTCTTTTAGCCTCAGTATTATTTTTTTTTTTTTGGTATCAAACTACCAGTAATTTTTGCTACTATGAAAAATTATTTACTCAATCTTTTTCCTGATTCCATGAGAAAATCAGCCTGTACTTACAGAGGGATAGTGGGAACATGCCAGCTTGCTTAAGAAAATGATGTTACTAACAAAGCTATGGAAACTGAAGTAATATTAAAATGGTCTTTCTGTGAGCAGGGAAGGTGTAAGTTCCTAGGGAGATGAGCACAGCAATGGTGTACAACCAAATCCAGTGATAACTTCCGCTTGGCTTTCAACAGTGTAAGCATACAGCAATCACATTTCAGCCAGTCGATTTACCCTGACTGCCACAGTTTTNTTATCCATCTTCCTCTCCCAACCAGCTCAGAGTATTTGTTTTGTATGTGCAAATATATTAAATTATAAATATAATATAATATATTAAATTATAAATATAATTTATATATATAAATATAATCTCCTTGCTGGAACAGATTGTGTGTCGGAATTGTTCAAGAAACAAGTACCCTATGAAGTACCTCAAAGATCAAGCAGCTAAAGTCTGTGATAGCTGCTACGTGGAACTTAAGAAAAGAGGTAAGCTTCCTTCATTGCTGGCAAAACCGTCAAGTCCATTTCCTGCCGATACAACGGGGAGGCTTTAGGACCTGCCTAGCACATTGTGTTCTGTTGAAGATTTCTCATTTCAAGTATGAGCCATGTGTATTGAGGTCCCAGGAGTGCCAGGCTGTACAGCAGGTAAAGCTGCTTCAGCAAGCCAGGTTCTTTGTGGGCTCCCTTGGCCTTTTGATAAACCAGAATAACAATAAAATCTGTGTCTTGTGAGGAGTGGCTGAGGATGCTGGGTTTGTCTAGTTTGGACCCAGCTGCGGGTTGACCTTACTGCACTCTGCAGCTCCCCAAGGAGGGCCATGGAGAGGGTGGTGCTAAGCTCTTGTCCCTGGGATCCAAGGACAGGTCACATTGGAATGGTTCAAAGCTTTGTCAGAGAGGTTCAGAAGTGACATTAGGAAACACTTCTTTCCCCAGAGGGTGGTCAAATCCTTTCTCAGGCTTTCTCAGAGGTGGTTGATGTACCACGCCCAAGCGCTTAAGAGGCATTTAGACAATGCCCTTAATAACACGCTTTAACTTTTGGGCAGCCCTGAATTGGTCAGGCAGTTGGACTAGATGACTATTGCAGGTCCTTTCCAACTGAACTATTCTATTCTGTGATGTAATTATAGGCGATAGCTCTTCCCTGACATAGCTAATTAATTATCCATTAAACCAAAACACTGGTTTTACAGTTCCTCACTGTTCTCATCCATGTTGTAGTTTTTACAAAAAGAGACGTTGAGGTAAAGTGCAGAATCACTAAGAGCTGTTCTACGTGGGGAGTTAATCTGGTTACAGATGAATTGAAGGCAGAAGACCTACTGCCTACCTAGAGTTTGTATTATTGTCCCACTATATGAGTCGCTTTTCTGATTTATATACATATCCAAATCAAAGATAGAAGGGTGAGCAGGGGTTACATCTATATGAACAGAGAAGGATCAGGAAATAATGTTTTTACACAACTAGTCATGTAGACAGTCTCTAAAAGCAGGCACGTTATACTATCAAGGATAAAAAGGCTGGGATAGATGAAATTTCATTTTTCTATTCTGATTCACACTAGCCAAGCACACTAGCCAAGCAAACACACGAACAGACGCTGTCATAAGAGCATCCCAAAGCCACTGTTTGTCCAAGAAGTAATACGTCAGATTTGTGCTAAAACAATGCTATGCTTTACTAAGAGCTTCCAGATAATGTGTGTTGCCAGAAGCAAGATCATAAAGATACAAACTCAGAAAACTGGGGTTAATGGAGATGATTGACAGAGACAGAATAATTCTCTCCCATGCAGAACTCAAAGAGAATATTTCATACATAAAGAACGTCCTACTAGTGAATCTATCCTGCAAAGGGGTTAGAGAACAGAAAGCAGATAGGTGGAAAAGCCATTTGCTTAAATGCTGATTTTAAATTAGAAGAAAACAAGCTGTGTTTTTTGCTCTGTCAGCTTTCTTGCAGGCTTCTTTCAAGCAGCTGTAGGTTATTACCATTAACTTCTGGTGCTATGAAGTCCACCCAGCTAATCAGATTTAAAGGGGTGATTTGAAAGAAAAGCTAAAATAAAAACTGCCTATGGAGGAGGCATTGCATTTTCCTAAGTCATTTGTATTAATGTATCGTATGTCTCTTAATTCTAGACTGATAACTACAGCTTCATCCATTTGCCCCTCCCCATCTGAATTTTCTCAATCTTGCAGAGCGGCCACTAAGTGTGAGCTTCCCTCCAACTTCATCCAGGTCTTCAAGTAGTGCCTTCTCCTCTGTCTTCCACAATATTCATTATTCATCTTTTAAGAAACAGAAGAAGATCCCTTCAGCTCTTACAGAGGTAGGACCAAGCCGCCTGAAAAAGTCAAGTAACTGTAGAGAACTGTGTGCTCATACTTCAGCAGCTATGCTTAAAATTTATTCTATGTGCAGTGGGCTCAGCCCACACCCTGGTCTACTTTCATGCAATTTTTTTTTCCTGTTTTTCACAATAGTTTTTAAAATACAAAATACTCTGAGCTTTGGAGATACCACAGAAGCTTCTTGAGCCCACTGAAAAACTCACTTAGAACAACATACTTTACTTTGCTCACCAGCCTGTGAAGTCTTTAGAAAACAGGGCAACTTCAAGGTACTAGATAGTAGAAGGCAGATCACAGACAATGACAATTATCAACAGAGCATGATATACCGTTCACCAGTTCCCTTTTTTGACAAGACTTCTGAAATCTTTGGTTTCAAGAGAAATAAAACACCACTCACTTAGGGAATAGGCTCTTAGTAATCAATTCAAGAGCATACATGTTTAATCAGGCACTTTCCCGCCAGCTCAAACCAAACTATTTCAAATCAGATGGTTCAAATCTTGATCCCACCAATGTAAACAAAATTCCCACCGATTTCAGTGGGGCCAGGATTTCTCCAGCTATATTAGTTTTCTTTCCAGAAACAAAGTGCCGATCTTATTGATGTAGTCTAGGTAGCTAAGCTGCCCAGTGAAGTCAAGCACAGTAAGATACTCCTATTTCACTGAAATCAGCAAGTATTTGCTGTTGTATTAAAAATAATAAGGTGCAAAATTTCTGCCGTTTGGGAAAAATCGCTGCCTTTCTATCCACAAGGAGGCAGCACATCTTCAGTAATGTGAACTGTCTCACAAGAGCATCACTCCCTAACTTTTTCCGACTTCCTTCACCCAGGTCCTGAAACACTTCTGCTGCAAAACTCTGCTATACAACTGATCCATCCTCTCTGTGTCAGTGCTACGAAAGCTTTGTTTCTAAATCTGGTACTACTGCAACTAATAACATCACACTGCATTGCATGTGTGTGTGCCTATAGTTCCATCTATTTGAAATCTGAACCTTTAAGAACATTAAGCACTTAGATCTCAAAATACTTCTGTGAGAGGGGCAATTCCTCTCAGAAACATTAATTTACAAATGAAACCAAGTCATAGCCAAGTGATTAACATAAATTGATATAAAACAATTGCAAAGTCCTAAATATACCTACATCTTAGAAGTGTTCAGCCACAAGACAGTAATTGCCTTTGGAAGCATGTACTTTTAATATACCAAAAAAAAAGAGCCCAGGGAAAAGGGACAAGTTTGGCTTCTCAGAACACAACTGTAGACTTGCTGACCTCGATAATAACTGCACATTTCCATCAGAGTTAGTGAGAATGAAGTTTAACCAGAAATCTTCAAACAGTTAAAAAGAACTGTAATACTTTTTCTGTCTTGATATTTTTAATGGTCTACTTATGGTTTCACAGACACAGACCTGGTGGTCTGGTGTGATGCAAACTTGCATGATCAGGAGAGGAAAAGCCTTTGCTGCTGCAAATTCTGATTTCTTACCCTGCTCCAGGTGACAGCCTCAGAGGAGGGAGCTACCATCAGTGGTTACCTCAGCAGATGTAAGAGAGGCAAAAGACACTGGAAGAAACGCTGGTTTGTTATCAAAGGCAAAGTCCTCTACACCTACATAGCAAATGAGGTACTGTGCAATCTGACTTCAAATAGTTTCCTATCTGAGTTCCCTTTTTTATTCCCTACAGGCAGCATGAGCAACTGAAGGGTGTAAGTGGCAGTTCTCATAACCACCTGCCTTCTGAGAACTGGTCCCAACAGACTGAGGCCCCAGGGAGGTGTCCTTAGCTGAGGGGCCGAGCCACAGCCCTAGCTGTTTTTGAGACAGTGCGGATTTCTAAAAGAGTTGCTAGTGCTATGAAAGGAAATGACGAGGTACCAAGACGACTATTGCTTGCACTCAGTAAATAAAAATAGTTGAAAGGCACATAACTGGGAATAGTCTTTGGCTTTCAGAACTGCTTTGTACTGTCCCATAATCTAAGTCACTTCTAGTTTGCCTCCTGGTCCAAAGGTAGCCACTAAAGTAATGGCTGATATAACCTTCGTGGCCATGTGGATGATTTTGAAGAACTGGACTTTCAGAGGTGGTGTTCAAATTCAGGACTAAGACTAGATAAACATGTGCAATACATAGGCACTGATACTGTTTAGGTAACAGCCACCAGTCCAGCAGAAGAGTCTCATTATGGCTTTTGCTGCCCTCTCAGACAGGGGCTGTATCAATATCTGGTGTTCAGAAAGAACCCTCAATGCATTACAAACCTTCTCTCTAAGTTTTGGTTCATTTCTTGTTTGCTTTCAGGACAAAGTTGCCACAGAAAGCTTGCCTTTGCTGGGTTTCACCATTGCCCCAGAAAAGGAGGAGGGAAGTACGGATACAGTTTTCCACCTCTACCACAAGCAGACTCTCTTTTATAGCTTCCGAGCAGAGGATAACATTTCAGCACAGAGGTACGGACGTAGACTTCCACAAAAGCCAGTGCACAGGTCCAAAAGCTTATATAGGGCTTTTCCCTCTCCTGCACTTCAGAATGCCTTCATAACAGAGGAAACAAACAATTTTCAGAGTGTTGATTGAGCACAATAGCATGTGACAGGCCTGGGTGACACTGAAAATCTCCCCAGCGCTTTTCAGTCCCTTCAGGAAGGAAAGTTTGCTCCTTTGTACAGGTAAAGAAGAGGCTGAGTCTCAATAGTCATGCCTGGAAGTCTGTCGAATGTGATTATTGTACAGAAACTTCTCTGATTTACATGTTCTGTTTATTCATGTTTCCTCCTGTTCTAGTGCTACTGCTTCCACATAATAAAAGTCATTAAATTAGTAACAAAAATGCCAGTATCTCAAAAGACATAAGGAAGGCAGTGAGTGCTTTTGCAGGATTTTGTTGCTTTTAAACACACTTTCAGTGGTTTCGTCTTTTCTATTCTAAGACAGCAATTGTACTATCTTTGAGACTTTATAATAAATTACTGGTAAAGGTTGTACTAGAACACAAGACTCCTTATACCTAGTTCCCTTTAACCACAAAACTGTAGTTCCTCATTACACCTGGGATTGGAAATGCAGTCCTCCTCAGGCTTTATGTTCTGAAAATGCTTATTTTTCTTAAAAGAAATAAGTTCTTTAAATGCCTAATTTTATATGTACCACTTTTTCTTTTCTGCCCTTTTTAGGTGGATTGAAGCCATGGAAGAAGCATCCATACTATAGCAGCTATCACTCAATGGACTTGGAAAAAATTCTCAGATTTCTACACATTCCCAGCAACCCTCTTCTGTCTTACAAAACTAAACAGTATTTCAGGCAAACTGGCTACATACACTAGATAGGAACTGTTTCCAAATTGTTCTTTTTGCTTCCTTCTTACATCTGCAGTTTTGCAAATGGAAACTTTAAAATCAAGAGTATTTATGGTGATCTTTATGTCTGTGCAAGTTCAACCCATACTTTAAGCTTCTCCTCTGATACTACAGTAAACTAAGTCTAACGTCAAGGCAAGAAGATACATGGAAGTACTGACTACAGTACAGGCTCATTTTTACTTACTCTAGAGCACTGTCATGTTTCATTGGCTTGGTTTTGATGTCTACCATGAAATGAGAAACAATGTAGTAAGTAAAAAATGCTCATTTAAAGCACTTTATTATTTTTATTGAGCTACAGCTTCATTTTTTGATTTCTAAGGAGTTCTGTGGCCTGATTTATTACTCGTCCATTAACAAGTGCCAGCATGAAATTATGCCTCACGTATGCTAAATTGCTTCCACAGAAAATGAACAAACAACACATTCAATTTACCTGGTATACCAACACTTCACAGGTTAGGATCCAGAATAATTACTTACTGTCAATTTATAATTTTACACTGATCACTGTATAATTTCTTTTAAATGGTTTAATTCCATACCACTGCGGTCCTTTGAAATGCACTCCAGTAGCTCTACAAATCCAGACATCGAATAATATCTTCTCCCTAAATACTGCATCAGACTCAAACCCAAAGGTTATTTTTAATTTATTGTAAGTCTACAGACAGTTTTTATTTAACACTAGCCTACCTAGTAGTGTTAAGAATTTTATCATCTATTTAAATAGTCTATCTTTATTTTCAAAGCTCCTGTTGTTTCTGCTGTTCTTGTTATAAAAAGTGTCATCAAAAGTTTAATCCGTATAAGCCGCATACCACGCCGGTGGCTGAAATGCACTTGTCTGAACCTGCTCTGATGGAGTGCTCTGGAACTCCTGTAACTCTGTGTATCTCAACACCAGACTGCTGTTGTGCACTACATCTCCAGGGCTGGATTCTCAGCAGCCAAGTGTCTGTGTCACTTCAAAGACTCTGTGCTGCTTTACACCAGCTGAGGATATAGATCTCTGGAGTTTGGGGGTTGGGGTTTTTGTGGGTTTAGGGGGGTGGGGGTGGTATTTTTTGCATTTTCAGTGCTTTGTTGTTTGTTTTTTGGGTTTTTTTGGTTTTGTTTTTTTTTTTTATGAAGAAGGTTGAGAAGTGGTGTTCTAATCATTGCAATAAAAAGGTTTCGTGTCCTATATTTGTCATATTTGACGGAGGATAGAATGGCATTTATGATTAAAATATATCTTTGTATAAAAATACCATGTTCAGGAATTTACTTACATTAAAATATATTGGGGGGAGAGATTTTTATTACTTTGATTTTTCCTTTCTTCAAGTAACGTAACGGACTTCTGAATTTTTGACCCTAACAAACTGTTCAGAATTGTCCATATTTTTAAATGTCTGTAATAATGCATCCAAATTATAAAGGTAGTTCATCACCTGGAAAAACAATCTTAAAAACCCAAATACACAAGTACTATTAAATAAAAATACAGTTATTTGAGGTGGGGGATGATACCTCTGAGTCCGAAAGTTTCAAAAAACATAGGTTGTCATATGCAAACAGAAACCAAGTATGAAAGAAGTAAAACTTTTGTATGCTTTACTTAATGGATGAACACCAATGTTAACTCTGTTTCATGTTAGAACAATAGGCTTGCTACCAATACACTGTACATGTTTATCCCCCCTTAAATCCTTTCGCACTGACAACAAAAAATAAGAGAATCTTGAATACAAAGTAAGATCTCTAACCATGATCCCAAACAAAATAGAACAGTATTATGAAGATTTAGGTGCTGACATTTAGTGACTGTGGTATGAAGTTTTCATTTATAAGCAGGAAATGAATATATGAAAATATTTTGTTGTAAAAAATAAGATACAGTGCTATTAAACATTGTTTTAAGTAACGTGGAAAAATAAAAGAGCAAAACGTAACTGCAGTTCTACAGGCTTTTCCTTTACTTTTTTTTACCTTCTTCAATTCCAGGTGTGCAGCCTGGTGTTAACAGACACTTGCCTATTAACCAATTCTCTGATAAACTAAGGAAGAGTATCAAATCAGAAGATGGTAGTGGAGGCCTTCTGGTAGAAACAGGATTTAGACCTATTTGCTATGGTAAAGTGTTTCAGTCCACACTGCATTTACCTCCTGTAAAGCCCACCTACCAGTCAACTCTACTTCAGATATAAATGCTCTCAATACAGCACAGAGAAAGAGAAAGAAAATTAAAGTGTCCTAACAATTTCAGTCCAACTGTTAATCTATTTTGAGCAAAGCTAAGCACAGAGACAGAAATTATCTTCATTTCAGGGTTAATCCAGTAATCACCTTTTAGAACATTTTAACATCTTAAGAGTAGAGGTATATAGATACTCAGTACACTATAGGCCATTTAACTTACAAACAGCTCTTTCTTCCTAACTTGTAACTAGTATTAATTCTTCAAAACAAAGATTTTGTTCCATGCCTTCACAAATGTTTCAAAAGAAATCAATAATAGGTCGCAATGTGCTAGCTACTTAGTCAAGAGCTCAGGTGCAAGCTGATCTCATCTGTTGTTTCAGTGTTTTTCTGCTTATTTTGCTACTTAGTGAAAAGTATAAACATTACTAGCTATTACCTGCAACTAGTATTTAGATCTATCTTAAGGTATATGGCTAATTACAATATGTTTTTAAACAGTTATTAAGTTATTTTCCCAAATCAAAGTACACCTCAGATTTGGAGAGCATTCAGACGTGACCAGATCCCACGCCATTTACACAAGCACTGCTGGTCTGCTAGACTACTGCCTTTCCTGAGCTGATGCTGTGCTGCTTTTAAGAGATGAAAAACACACAGGTAGGAAGACCAATCAGGCTTTTCCTGTTTGCACGCTACTTTGGTACAAAAGGAACAGAGATGGTGTTGGCTCTAACCAGGTTCAGTCAAGGATCACTGCTTGTGAAGGTGAAAAACGTGCCAATACTCAGCAAGGGGACAAGGTGTTCTCTCATCACTTTGTGAACTTCTCATATGCTACGCTTAAAACACTAGTCTAGCTTCACAAGTTACTTGGGAACGTGACTGTGAGAAACCAACAGAAATGGGACCTAACAATAACACACAAACTTCTGTGTATTAAAAGCAGTGATATCCTTCAGTCTGGATAACACAGAAACAACACTTTTGATCAAGTTTTGACAAGTTTCCGGAGTCTAGGGCAGGTTTACAATCCCTTTCAGAGAGAGCCAAATAAAATAATGTCGTTTTTTTTTTAATTGATCTTTCCTAAAATAACTGTTTCACAAATATTCTGATTGTCTTCCTTTTCCACAGAATAACAACAAATACCAGGAAACCTTTAAAGTCCCCGTGAAACAGCATTGTCATTCCTTGCCATGCTTTCTTTATATTATTATTACTAAACAACAAGGGGTTTACATTCTTTTGAATGATTCTATGAAAATAAACAGGTTGGAAGACCCGTGGGGTCATCGAGTCCAGCCATCAACCCCACTCTACAAAGTCTTCCCCTACACCATATCCCCCAACCCCACATCTAAACCACTCTTAAACACGTTCAGTGATGGGGACTCAACCCCCTCCCCCTGGGCAGCCTATTCCAGTCTCTGACCACTCTTTCTGCAAAGAATTTTTTCATAGTGTCCAGTCTAAACCTACCCTGTTGCAGCTTGAAGCCATTCCCTCTTGTTCTATCGCTAATTACCTGTGAGAAGACACCAGCACCAACCTCTCTGCAGTCCTTTCAAGTAGTTGTAGAGAGTGTTGAGGGCTCCCCTCCCTCAGCCTCCTCTTCCTCAAACTAAACAGTCCCAGCTCCTTCCATTGCTCTTCATAAGATGTATTCTCCAGCCCCTTGACCAGCTTTGTTGCCCTCCTCTGCATCCACACCAGCACCTCGATATCTCTCTGGTGTTGAGGTGCCCAAAACCGGACACAATACTCAAGGTGTGGCCTCACCAGTGGCGTGTACTGGGGGACAATCACCTCCCTCCTTCTGCTGGTCACACTATTTCTAATACAAGCCAGGATGCCATTGGCTTTCTTGGCCGCCTGGGCACACTGCTGGCTCACATTCAGCCGCTTGTCAATTAGAACCCCCAGGTCCTTTTCTAGCAGCCAGCTTTCCAGTCACACTTCCCCAAGCCTGTAGCAATGGGGTTGTTGCATGCATGTCATGTTTGAATGCTGCAGAGGTGCGTGTCTGGATGCTCACCCCATATCATCTATACAGTGACCTCAGTAAGAAAAGGAGGGCCACCAAACAGCTTGGTATGCAAGACAAAGGGATTGGGTGAACTCTGATGTTGTCAATTAGATGGTGGAAAACTGCAACTGGTACTCAAGCTCCTGCACAATAACCAAATCCAGTGGCACTATAAACATGGTATTTCAGGATGAAGGGAAGTCATCGTGTCGTCTAGTGTCCTCAACAGTCTTGCAGCACACCGTCTCAGTGGACAGCGTGTCCTCTATTAGTTTATACTACATCTGACTGCACTTACACTCACAGGCTCACTAGAGAGAAGTTCAAAGGGAAATGCCACAGATTGTACGCTGACAGCATTGCATCTTTGTTCTTGCACGTTCTGGAGATAACAGCAAATAGCATATAACAGATAAGACATAGAGAATTTTTTTAAGATGCATCTTTACTCCCTGGAACAGTCCCTACTGCGCAAGCAAAATTTTCATACGGACCACCACCTAAGCACTGTCACCACAAGGAATCACTCTTCCCTCTTTCCAGAATTAAACAGCTTGTCATTAGCTAGATAACTGCATTTCCACATAAACCAGTAAAACTATTGGGAACACAGAGTGACGTGAGATTTTTCTGCAGCCGACAAAGCCCAGAGCAGACAGCAAGCTCGCTTTTGCTAAGGGCGACTGCAGAGACACAAGGGCAAGGCCCCCACAAAATGGCGGTCACTAGCTCCCCTCAGCCCGGGCAGCCGGCCTGAACACAAGGAGTAAGGCCTTGGACTCAAAAAATCTAATAACACTTAAAAGAGAGACTGAAATTGAATGTGGCATTAATAAGACCAAACAGTTTATATTATTAAAAAAAATAAATTGTTACATAACTTTTGAATTCTTCCACACTAAGTATCAGCTTTGCTCTTAGTAGCTACCTCAAAAGTTTCAGGAAAATTCTATGAAAATTTTAAGCACCTGAAATGACAACTTAAAAAAAAAAAAAAAAAGAATCAACAGAGCCCTACAATACTATCAATACCAAACACATTCATAACCTCAAATTGTGCTTTTATTTTGTACTTCTTGGCTTGCCCTGACATCTCACAGCCTCTCGGTCAGTTAGGTACTTTTACTGCCACCAGAGAGAGGGCTTTGGCCTGTGACAGGGGCACCCTTACAGCTCCCCTTTGTGTTGCAATGGTTCTCTTTCCACCTCTAAAGCATTCTTCCCTCCCTGTAAGTGAGCACATCTCCCATCTAACCTGTGGGCTGTGGTGAATTCCATCTGTTCTCCTGGGTGAGGTGCAACTTCCATGGAGTCTGTCCCCTCCTCTTGTATGGTGGCTTTGCAGAGCATTCTTTCCTCTGAGGCAACTGTCCCACAAAAGGAAGAAGCTAAAAGGCCTTGCTATCAGTAGAAGAGTCTGGAAAAGGCCACCACTGAAGCCCCATCTGAAGTACAGCTGGGAGCCACTGAATACTTCCTGACAGGAACCAGGGGCTGTGGAGAGGAGCCCACGCCGGAACAGGCACTCCTGCCAGGACCCACAGCGTAGAGAGCTGTCCTGCTCTGGCACGGGCTTAAGCGTGAGGAGGAAGATCTGTGCACCGACTGGACCCCAGGAGGGGAGGGGAAGGCCACGGAGCCAGAAGGGGGGAGTGAAACTGAGCCTGGCGGAAAGGAGCGGCCGGGGAAGGCGATGGTTTCATGGTGAGCTTTCTCAGCCTCCCAATCTATTTTAACTGGCAATTAGTTAAATTGCTTTTCCTCAAGTTGAGTCTGTTTTGCTCAGAACAGGAACTGCCACCTGATCTCTCTGCCTTTATCTTGATCTACGAGCTTTTTCATCCTCTTTTCTCCCTGTCTTGCTAAGGAGAGAGAAGTGAGCTGCTGGGTCAGGATCTGGCTGCAGCCCAAGGTCAGCTCACCACAGTATGGGAAGCAGATTCAATTCTTCTCTTTGCTGCCAGTACAGTTATCAACATTTACTTGTATAGTATCTTGCTTCTCCTTAGGCTTTTACACCTCCAGCATCGACTATTGATTTTATTTCTCATCAGTCATAGCTACAGCCAAAAAGGGCCTGCAGAAGTACTTCTTACTAATGCCTTTTTAGAAGTCCGCATACACAAATTTAGCAAACTTCAGCATTATGTAGCCCAGTATCGCTTATTAAATATGTTAGGGGGATACAGTATATTTCTGTATTTCACTGAAAGTACTTGCAAGAGGTGCAGCAAAGTTCGTTACAACCTTGATGCAGCTTTCTTCACTGCACGTGTTGCAGCCGTGGCCGCTGTGATGGAGCTCACAGCAAGCAGGAGTGCAGTCTGCACCACAGCTCAGGGTGCCCCTGCTGCAACACCTTCTCTTGGTGGCAGAAACAAGGAAGAACAAGGAGACCTAACTCTTCCTGTCCTCTACATCTTTCTTCAGCTTGCCAAGCGGGAGCAGAGAGGAAAGAAAACAGCAATTCACCTCCAACCCTAGCGTTTTCCACTCTTCCTTTCAGTCAGTCAGACACTGACTTGGTTCCACTTAGTGGAGCAAGAGGAATTTGTGAAAAGGGAATGAAAGATGGACATAGGTGGAAGAGACACTCGAGAACATATAACTATTTTGCTATCTTTTATTTGGCATATCATATAGAATTTTGGAGTCACAGTGTTTTTCAGCTATTAACTTTAAATAAGCCCACAAGCAGTATGTGCCAGCTATTTCTAGAGTCATCCCAAAAAATAATAATAAAAATGCCTGTGACTATCACAACCAATTACTTGTGTGCTGCAAATTTAACCTTTCCAAAATGGCACATGCTTACAGATATTAGTACAACACTACACAAGAGAACTCAGAATTTGTTCACTATTTTTAAACACAAACTAAATCACACACTCAGAGGTTATGGTACCAGTATTTTTATTTCCATAAAATCATAGTACTGTGAATGCGTGCAGTTCTAACTTAGAAGCACTGTCCCACCCTGAATCCTCACAACTATCAATGTATACCTTTGGACATTTTTGCAAGATAACAGCCGGCCATCTTAATTGGTTTATTTTAAAAATACTCTGCAAAATGTTCAATAGGGTAACTGCAGGCTTTGCTTAATAGGATGTTCAATTCTCATTACTGCATTTTAATTTCAAGCACCACTCAGAGGAAAAACACACTTACAAAGCATTTTTGTTTATGTTGCCTTCCAGCACTTTCAGTAACCATTTTGTCATTGGCAACATTCAAAACAATACAGAATTACTGTCAACATTCAAAACTATACAAAATTTTGATTTAGACTAGATCGCTGCTCTAAGTCCAATATCCTACTTCTCAATGTATCTCAGACCTTAGGCTTTAACAAAGAAGCAATGAGTGTATGTTCAAAAACATGATGATGTGACAGATAAAAACACCCTTTCTCTTGACCACTGGATCACTTAGGTTCCAAAGTGAGAAACTGTCAGAGCAGCCATCTCCCATAGCAAAATGCTTCAGAAAGCACAAACCTCTATAAGAGGGAGCTCTGCTAAAGCAGGATGTACGCTCGGGTATGTATCCAAAAGGGTAAGACATAACATGCTTAGGAATTACCATCAGCAAAAACCTACTTTATGGCATAGCTTCCAAGTGACGATCTTCCCCGTTCCCCTGCTCCATGATGCCACAGCAATCCTTCACAAGTACACATGCTTGGGTGCCAATATATACTGTATTATAAGAAAATCCTTCGGAAACCAAAATACCAGTTTATGAAAGCAAGGGTTTTAATTCTCCCTTGAGCTGTCAAAGATTACCAATACATAGCAAAAGGACATTGTAGATCTTTAATTGATCAAGTTTGCATACGACACCTTGATGGGACTTGTAGGGCCTTCTGACATACATGTTCAGATCTGCATTCTTTCCTCAGACAAATGTCAAACTTACATTAATGAGAAATCTGTTCACTTAAAAAAAAAAACAAAACAAAACAAAAATGTAATGACAATTCAGAAGTACATTCTTAAACATGCCACTAGGGTCAGAACACTTTAAAAGGCCAAGAAACAATAGCAGTTAATTACACAGGCAAGAGAAATAACCCTTCTTAGCCAGACCAGCTGACTGGCTGCCACAGCAGAAGGGCACAGGGCACATGAGTTACTGATGTGCCTGCGAGCCCCAGGCTGCATACATTCAAGACAAAACCAGAAGACAGACAAGAGGTTGCTACACGACTGCAAGGCAGAACAGACAGAGGTGAGGAAACCAGAGTCTGTCCCTCTGATTTATCAGCTCTAATCTCATTGGTAAATTCTCTCACATGCTGAGACCACTAACCAAGCTTTGTCATGATATCTAATGCACCTTTGCCAAAGCAAATTAAAAAAAGAAAACACCACATCCCCAAGCACCTTCTTGCATGCTTCTAAACACAGAGTAGTGAAAAGGGCTGAGAAAACTTGCTGTGAGAAAATGACTTATCTGGGAAGCATTTACAGAACTACTACAGAACAGCAAACAAATGATGAAACACAAACACCTAGAGAAGTTATTGGAAGTCCTTGAGAAGTCCTTCTATTCATCAAGCTCAAGATTTCAACTCACTCCAATTACCCACAGCCAAAGACTGGGAAAGTAGAAAGGAACAGGTTAGCAGTCCAATACTACAGGAACACTGGACCTCCTTTTTAAGATGTGTGGGCAAGAGAATTTGCTAGTGAGAAGAAGCAAACAAATCTAAAATATTTTATTATCAAAGAAAAATAACACACTATTTCTCTGGGGAGCTCAAAGTAATCACTATAGATTTCTATATGAAGCAGAAATTGAAAGCATCCTGGCCTACTTTCTCCCCATTCCATGTATTCCAATGTTCCTGCTCATAAAGATAACTCTAAAAATCAAAAGCTTCTTTATTCACGGTGTGATTCTCCTCTGGTTTATTTAGCAAGTGGCAATCCATCACTGAAGAGTACACAACTGACCATAACCATTGGCAAGAAAATCTAGCTCTTGCCAGATTATTGTCTGATTGAAAAGTATTTCAATCTGACAAGACTGAAATACTTTTCTACCTAAGCATGAACATAACCTGTGTGAAAGAAATACTTAAACGATAAAACCTTCATAAAGATTCCAATGAAAACAAAAAATTAGGATAGCTTTCAACCACAATCCAACAGATGCACATCTCGCAGTTTAAAGCTAGACTAACAGCAGTTTATTCCCTTAGTTTATTTCATTTTAAAAACAGTGGGCTTTTTTGCCAAATCCTCTATTTAAAAAACATGCCGTGCTCCTAGACGCTGCTCCACAAGTCATTACCCTTGATTTATAACACGGGAAATGTGTTCCCACCCTAACATCTGACCTACTTCTACAGTAAGGCTACTACAAGAATTTTGAAAATGCTTCACGCTGTGTTACAAAAATGTATTTACACTTTGATAGCATGTTTTATGAATTAAAAAAATATATATGTCTGCTTTTGAAGGTATATATACATCCGTATATACGTCCACACTTTGAGAATTTTTAAGTTCTTCAATATTTAACATTACATTAGGCAACAGACATCCAAGGTATTTTTTGAAACACTTTATTTTGATATTGCAAACACATAGGTACCTCGTGTGCTTTAACAGTATTCACTCCAGTCTTGTGATAGTAAGGCTGTAATTCATAGGCACAATTCTTAATTTCTCATATCCTTGCCTCAAATAGCTGGTTCTATTAAAAAAAAAAAAAAAAAAAAAAAAAAAAAAAACCACAAAAAAAAAA
>VZRU01009359.1:145541-155964 GCA_013398155.1 Pedionomus torquatus | reverse complement strand
GAGGCCCCCACGTCAAATACTGTGTCCAGTTTTGGGTGCCTCACTACAAGAAAGACATTGAGGTGCTTGGATTATGTTCAGAGAAGGGCCATGAAGCTGGGGAAGCATCTAGAAAACAAGTCTTACGAGGAGCAGCTGAGGAAACTGGGGTTCTTTAGCTGGAGAAAAGGAGGCTCAGAGACCTTACCACTCTCTACAACTACCTGAAAGGAGGTTGTAGTGAGGGGAGGTCAGTCTCTTCTCCCAAGTAACAAGCAATAGAAGAGGAAATAGCCTCAAGTTGTGCCAGGGGAGGTTTAGATTGGATATTAGGAAATACTTATTTCACCAAAAGGGTTATCCAACACTGGAACAGGCTGCTGAGAGAGGTGGTAGAGTCTGCATTCCTGGAGGTATTTAAAATATGTGTAGATGTGGTGCTTAGGGATGTGGTTTAGCAGTGAACTTGCCAGTGTCAGGTCAACGGTTAGACTTGATGGTCTTAAGGGTCTGTTCCTAAATAAGTGATTTTGTGATTCTATGACTTGTAGTTTAAACTCATGGGAAGCAACTTCCACTGCTGCTAACCTGTAGTTGGTAAAGAAAGTCTTCTGTTACACTTATCTTTTCTGTAGTTTTCAGACTTAAAAAAAAAGGGTTGTGGAAAGGCACCAATTGCTTTGTCAAGGGGTATTACTGCCTAACTTTCACATCAAAGTTTTATTACATGTGCTAGTTTTCTTGTGATGCAGTGAGGTCTACAAGCTGTTTTGTATGGAATGCTGTACAGTAGCTTAGCAGTAGCAAATGCTTCTGTTAGTTTATTAAAGCCTTGCTTTCATCTACAGAAGAACTCATACCTGCCTTAAAAATGTTTAATGTGGCTTAGCTTTTTGTTTAAAGTGTGTGGAATAAAAATAAATCTGTAATTACTGAAATTATGTATGCATATTACTTGATATTTAAAGGGTAAAATTACTGTTGATGCTAATGGTCAAAACTGACTGCTTGGTAAGATCTTAGCCTCTTACATTGTGTGAAAATTTCTAAAACTGCATTTGAAAGAAGGTTCCATGAAAGCAGTTTAAAGGGAACTAATTATAAATCTCTTGTAATTATTAAAGAGAGATACTTTTTTCTTTCTTTTTCATTTCTCAGTTTCTTTAAGTGGAGATCATTGTACATTATAATTCAAAAATCTCCATGTTGAAAGCAATTGAGTTAGCTTTTATGTATAGACAGAGCAAATCATGCTTAACTGAAGAGAAACCAAACATGGCTTTATTTTGCACTGTCTTTTACATGGTGACAAAAACTTGTCTGTTTAAATGTGTCACAGCTGGGATGACTAGTGGCATTTAGGGAAAGTCTGTGGTGCTGAAATACTTGACTTTTTGAAGAATACGGTATGTACGTGATACAAAAAAGTTGGTGTCTTTCTTTAGAGGTCCTTGCCTGCAGCCCAGAATATTAACTTAATATAACAGCTTGGCTACCTGTGCCAGGCTGTGAGCTGGAGTGACTGCATAGAGATCCCCATCTCTGTTGACTGCAGAACTGGCAGCTGGGAGAAGTATCTTCAGACAGAGCTAGTATAAATTGGTGAGGTTTGTCTTGCTGTTCCTAGTTTTCTAGGAAACTTGATTTGTGTAAATTTCTATTTAATTACTTTAATTGGCTGTTGTTGCAGGGAATAAGTTTGTGTACTGTCTGAAAAACAGAAAAGCAGAGATAGAAATGGCCTCCGTCTTGGGGATTAATGCCTGAGACTTGTGTGTATCTGAGTGTGAGAGTTTGTGCCACTCTCATTTTGCACAATGAAGAAAAATACTGCTATGGTTTTTAAGCCATTGACCACTGATTTATTTGAATTTTTGGAAAAGCTTTAAGTTGGGGATTTTCCAGGGTTTGGCAGATGTCAAATACAGAGTTGTAACTGCCTGATTTGGCTGGAGATCAGTTCTCTTGATCTTCTGTTACATAGCCCTCTTTTTCATTAATTTTTTGTTTTCTGGGATTTTGGAAATGCATGAAAAGCATAC
Source organism: Pedionomus torquatus (assembly GCA_013398155.1). NCBI lineage: Eukaryota > Metazoa > Chordata > Aves > Charadriiformes > Pedionomidae > Pedionomus > Pedionomus torquatus. The sequence goes on along the minus strand of VZRU01009359.1, from coordinate 153,943 downwards.
ATTTAGGTACAGTTGCACTCTGAAATAAGAAATTATTTTGTGTATGCTTGCAAAAGAAGACATGTGGCATAGTCCTAAATTTTGAGATAAAGACCCATCTTGGATGACTACATTATGTGCCTGCATTTCACTGTTGGGTATTAACTATGTAAGGCAGTCCATCACTGGCTGGTCTGTCAGGAGAGCAATCAAATAATGTGCTTGGAAAGACAGTAGAAGATTCAGTCATTCTGGATAGAACATTTTTCAAAGTGTTTGATTTTTGTTGTGTTTTTGTTTGGTTTTTTTTGGAGGGGGGTAGGTGGGTTTGGTTGGTTGGTTGGTTGTTTTAATTTGTAAGCCTCTCATTTGCTTCCTCCTACTGCCACCTGTGCTGGACCTCCCAACAAGTTCAGATGGTTTTCTGATTTTCTTGTATGCATTATTAGTGGAATTAGGGGTTCTGAGTGGAATTTGACTGGAATAGTTAGTGGTAAGTGATGGAAGATAATAACTTCCTGTAATAGTGGAACATCAGTATCAAGGATCATAATTGGTCATTCTAGTTTTCAACAGGTGACTTACAGGTTTAACCTAACCATTTGTTTAATGGCTATTTGCACATGCTTAGTTTACTTTTTGTAAGGGGTGTATTCAGGGGGGTACTTCAGAAGCACTTTTTTTTTTCTTCTTCTTCACTTTCCCTTGTAGGATGCAGTTACGGTTTCAAGTTCTTTCCTACTCCTGTCTCTTTATTTCATTTTCCTTTTAACTGTAGCAACCAAAACTGTGAATTACTGTGTATTTCTTGCCACCAAGAAACCTTTTTTTTGTTGTTTCTGTAGATATTTTAAGCAAGTTTATTCTCTCATCTTGCTTGCTTTACAGCTGTGTTTTATTTTGCCTGGAAGCTCTTTTCTCATGTTTACTTTCAGAGGCATATGTTTCTAATTCAGGCTGATGCTTTCTGTATAAAGTGGAAAAGCAATGTTATACAAATATCATTCCGTGAAGGATCATGTCTCCCCTATTTCCCATTCTTTGTGCCTTTTATGTCATTGTATTATGTGCAGGTGATTCAGACTGACTCTATTCATCTTGGCTGCCATCTGCCATTATTGTTTATTCTTTTGCAAACATTTGTCTTCTAAAATATTAAAACATATAACTGGACAATTAGCTTGCCTTATGTTTTTATGGCTTGCGAAGTAAATTTCATAAGGTAGGTGCATGGAACATGAGGTGTATTTTTAAAATGTACTAGTAGTTTGTTACATCTTGTCTGTAGAAAAGCATGACGCAAAACAATTTTTGTTTTGTTTGTAAAACGATCATCAAGAGTTTGCAGCAGCATTAGAGTTCCTAGTTTGTTTTGATGCATAGAATCCAGCTAGTGAACCTGCTTTTCTAAAAGTGAAACGCATCGNAAAAAGTTACTCATGGAGAGAATGTAGCAAAAAATATCGCAGCAGACAGTGTTGCATAAGAGAAGTAACTCAAAAAAAGTGTCAGGTGGCTCTAGAATCTTCTCTATGATGATAGATACCTTGATATCTGCATAAAGTAGTGAGGAACTTGTCATATCAAATGTAGGGAATACTGACACAGAATGGTGTATTTAGGAAGCAGTAGTAAAAGATGTAATATTTGCATATACAAAGTTCAGATGTGTACAAAGAACTTTCAAGATGTATAGCAAAGACATTTCTTCAGCAGTTGGGCTAGTATGTTTCTTGTATTATATGAACACCATGATTACAATTTTTTCTTAACCTGTTATGGAAGGATGAAAGGAAATACAGAATGAATGGAAGTTCGGTTATAAGAGTGTGGTAGCTGGACCACAAAATAAGCCAAACGATTCCCATGTGCTTTGACATTTGTATAGCAGAATGCACACCAAGGGCTTTGATTGCCTGGAAAACACTTTAGAGGTATCTGAACCGCTTTCGTAACAACACAATGTACATTACATCAGTGCTCAAAAAATACATGAGGCAAGATTTCCAGTTTCTGTGTTATTAGCATAGGGAGTTCTTTTGGATTAACACAAAAGCCCTGTATATTGAATGATAAATATTAGTGTGCATTAGTTCTGTGATCATGCACTGGGAGTCAAGTTTGTTATGCTTTGTCTGGAGCTGTGTTCAGTTAGTTAGAAAAAAAGGTAGGGGAGAACCCTCCCTTTGTATACCTAGGCTTGACTCGCAAATTTGAAAACATTGCAGCTCCTGTTGATTCTGCTTAGGATTTGGGTAAGTTGTCATTTTGTACTTGAAGTAGAAAACATGTTGGTGGGATAGTGGTTCTTGTACAATTTTGGGAAGACTTGATGAAAAGATGGAAGTTGCATTTAATCAAATGCAGTTGGAATCACATGGTAAATTAAATAATTATTCCTAGCTTGTTCTGTTAAACTCCCTAAATTATCACAAATTTAATAAACATCACAGTCAGGGAAGGAGAATGTGGGTCTTACAAGCAAGTTTGTTGCACAGCTACGCTTTGTCACTTTTGTTTTCTTCTCATTTGTCTCTTATACCTTTTTACTTCTATTAGTGCACACATACTTTATCTAACCTTGCTGATTTAGTTATGTTGAGCCAGTGGGGGATAGTCTATGTATAGATGCAATATTTCAAACAAAATACCAGCATGTTTTTTACAATACTGTTGAAATAGCAGTACTGATTGAAAGCAGTTACAGATGCCTAGCATTTAAATAAATGCAATGATATATATATACATGTACGTATCTTTTTTGTCCTCTTCAGTTATGTGTTTTCACAATGATCCTTTTAAGAAATTAAAACCCCCAAAACTACCTTTTAGCTCTGATTCTGCATTCTGCAGTAATTTTTATCCTTTTCTTTTGTTGAAGTGTATCCTTCATGTATCAATTTTTGCTTGTTTTTTATTTGGCTTTTCTGTTTTATTCCCCACTTGGATTGATTCCTGGTTTGCTTTAATGTGATTCCTATGTCACCTGTTTCATTGCTACAGAGGTGCCTTGATCTTTTACTTTTTTTCTTGATACTAAAAAGACTGTCTGTTTAAGCAACCAAATAAACAGCTCATTCCTGTCTTTTCTTCTGGGTTAAAAACCTGAGACATTCTCACAGGGTGGTTGAGATCCAATATTTGATAAGCCAAGCATAGCCTGAAGGAGGAACAATTGTCTGTTCCTTGTCTGGAATGCAGCTATTTATCCATGTATTTTAACGTCATAAAATTAGCAGTCCTGTTGAAGACCATGCATGTGTTCATATCACATTGAGTTAATTATCACACAGCATGGCTTTGGGCCCAAACGAAACACAATATCATTTTAAAGAGAGAATGTTACTGCATATGTACCTAGCTGATTTATTGCATAGTGGTGTAACATTACCCACACAGCAGAGGACATGCCAAGTCTCTGCAATATAATTATGGAAAACCTTTTCAGTTAGGACACATTAGTGCCTGCAAAAAAAAAAAAAAATAATAGCACAGCTTGAATGTGGTGCTACATACAATTTTTAACAAATATTTTGTATACATCCTTTGTGTATCTGCCAGAAAACTAATCTTACCTTAAAGCCCTTTTGGTTTAGTTCAGTGAATATTGTGAAGTTCTGGGACTGAAAATTAGTGTTGTTGTTTAGAAAGTAACTTAACACTCACATCATCCTTCCTTCCTCACCTCAGTGTCAAGTCAAAAGATCACAAAGACAAGTATTCCCATAGTCAAGTGAAGTTCCAGGATTCAAATATGAAGTTTTAGTGATCTGAAAAGCTTTTAAAAATTACTGTTAACTTTTGGAAAAGTTCTTTCCTCTTCACAGTGCAGGTTTTATTTTTTATTTTATTCAGAGGTATTCTCTCTCTGAAACAAGCACAGCGCTTCTTCATCACTTAAGTTCATGTATGGAATGAATTTTTTTTTAAATATACATTAGGGTCAATCAGAAGATTTTTTGTCCTTGGATTTCTCCTAATTTATTACTAAAGTAACATGTTATTTAAGTTTTAAGTGCCATTTTCTCCTTAGTCCTTTCTGTACTAGTGTTAGCTTTGTAATTCTGTTTCAAAGCTTCTTAGGGTCATTGGAGGGAGTAAATAGTAAGACCTCACTATGCATTAGTCTTCTACTGATCTCCCCCTTTTTCCTCATTTTGTAAAGCTAAGTGTTTCCGTATAAAGAGCTCTGTCCTTAAACCTCCATTTTTTCTAAAAATAGATAGAATATTTCTTAACACCTTGGGTTTTGCCAATAATGCAGAGGATTATTTTTGGCCACTTATTTGTATTATAGAAATATATATGCCTAAATTACTGGAATATAACCATACAGATAAGACCAAAATAGTTTTAAACTAACCTCTGAAGCTGAATCTTTTTAAATAGTTGTTTGTTTTATAGTATGTTTTTAGTATTTTTTAATCTGTACAACTGTACTGTAGTACCAAACTACCTAAAACAAACATTGCTGCTATACGTGACCACAAAACACTAGAGAACAGGTAAAAGAACTAATTTTGTTTATAATTGATATTCCATTAACAGTGGATTTTTGGCATATTTTTTGGTGGGCAGTAACTCTTTGGAGGCTCCAGACGTAGACCAGGTAGTAGAAAAATGGCATTTAAAAAAAATAAGCTTTTTGTTTGCATACGTTTAGTTCCTCCTCTGAATTCAGTGTATGTGTGTTTACATTTGGATGTTGAAAAAACAAATGGTGAAGCTGTTATCAAATATGTTTGGTTCAGCAGGAAGCTGGTACACTATGAAGTATCAGACCTTTAATTAACATTATGCAGACAAAAATTTACACTGACATGTGTATTCTGAGACTGATGAATTCATGGTCATGTCTTTCCTTGGAATTCAGTGTTCTTTTTCATACATTTTTCTATGTGTTGTTACATATCTTTATATTCTTTATATTTATAAACTTCATAGCTGATTAGTGGAGTTTACCGTACATTCATGACAAGTAACTTCCTACCCTTAAAAAGCTAAAATTGGTAAAGTTATTACAAAATTAACATTTACATTAAATGCATGCATGATTACCCTGTTTTGAAACTGTGGGGCATAAATTCAGTTTATTTTCCCCTTAGGAGCACTCTGAATAGGACTGTATTGAGTTACTGAAACACCACCTCACTTTATAAGATGCAACTTCCAGTATGAAGCTTTAGAGCAGAAGTGAAATTGCCATTCATAACAGAAGCATAGAACAGCATATCAGTTTCTTAGTTGGAAAATTCTAATGTTCTGGAGGCTTCTTAATAATACAAAATGAAACCATTCTTCAGAGATTCAGAAGCTGATACACCTGAGAACAGCCATATAAATTAGCTCACTAGTGCTTGAAGATGGAGAGGCTACCTACAAATTTTGATCGCTGATATATCGAAATTTAACGTGATTTGAGGTAGGATTAAAGAGGCACAGTGTTACAGCTGAATTAAAATTCAGTGTCAGAGTGTATGTAGTAAGAGTTGTTACTTGTCAACAAGTGTGTTCTTCTTGTCTTGCTCTATTTGTAAACATAATCAGATGTGTTATTTCCACTTGTTAGTTGTTAGAAGTGTTGTTCTGAAACTCTTTATTGCAGAAAATAAATGTCTGCTCTGAATGTTTTTTGGTCTCTTCAGTTGTCTCTCAACTGTCATGGATTTAATGTTTTGGGATCAATATTTTGAAGAGGATTTATATTTATAGAATTTAATTATTTGATAATGCTTCAATGAAATGTGGGAGTTCTAGAATTTGGATTGATTATATTTGTATGGCACTATTTGTCACCTTTTAACCTGTCCTGTTAATTAATGACAGTCCTCTAAATAGAAAATAAATGCAGTTTCGTAGTCATTGAACTGCAGCTTTGCTGTTCAGAAGTGCTTCTTTCCCTGGTAGCTGAGAATTTAGTGTAAGTTGGTGTAACTGTCGTAATACTTTTGAGATTAAAAATTGATCACATCTTCCAAGTGGGAAACAGAATAACAGAGATATATTAATTTAGTAGTAGTAGAATACAAATATTTATTGTTAGTGTAGTATTCATGTGTTATAAAGTGTATCGGCACTACCTGGTTTTCAAATAAGAAAACCTAAGTGTTTGTGCAAAACAGGGATTCTTGAATGCCAGTTTAGGGGGGGGTGGGTGGTGTGTCTGCACCAAATCACTTAATTTCTTTTCTCTACCACCAGTACTTAGCTAACCTGTCAGAAATCATAAGGTTTCTGTAGTTGGAAAAAAATCCAGGTAAGGTCAAGTTCAGTCCACAGCACTAGGCACATTCATCACAGAGGCGTTGCTCGTGCTGCAGCATTTAGAACCTTTGATTGCTCTACTCATATTTCTAGTTAGATGTCAAGACAAGGGCGTAATTGTAATGGCTATACACTATACACATTGCTTATTCACTGAGCTGAGTTTGCTGAGTCTTCCTTCAGTCTTTCTTACAGGTCTTCTTGAATGCTTTGGGTCCACTTCTGTACTATTTTCCAGACCCTAATTTAAGCAGAAAGCAATTGCTATGATGATGCTAGGGCACAATATGCATTGCAGGGTACTTCATTCTTCACCTTCCTCTGTTGTAGTTTGTTTGTTGTGCTTTTGTTGGTTTTTTTTTTTTTTTTTTTTTTTTAAGTCAAATTGGCAAAATATAGATCAACATTGCACATCTATCTGCAAAGGTAAGTAATCTTAGCAAAGCCACAGTGAAATCACTGAGACTTTGAGAGATCTTGTGAGTGTTTTTGGATCTTGATATAAGGTTAAATTCTGAAAGTACACAGCAGTTAAAGCAGTGTAAGATGGAAAGTGTTCTTTTGCAAATACATCAAGTTTGAAAGCACTCAAAATAGTAAACCGTTATGATGAACAAGAAGATGGTTAAATTCAGAAAGAAAAGTTTTGGGAAAACTCTTAAACAGACTAGACAGGTATCTACTAGAAGCAGTTCAAAAGACATGATGAATGTCTCTTACAGAAAATCTTTAGATTATTCTGAGTTAACCAGGATATGTGAAGGTGAAAGAAGGCTTTCTGAAGGAAACTTGGTGCCCTACTATGTTTGCAAAAGCTCAGGAGGATTGATGTGAAAGTGAAAGAAAGGTTTTTCTCATCTTGTCTTCAGAGAAATCCCCGCAAGAGCTGTTTCTGACTGGTAGAAAACCAAAATTAAGGGAGGTATTTACTATGTTTTGTGTGCTTTGTGTGAACCTAGTTCAGAGAAAAGTATAGAAAATTTCTTGGCCTGAGTTTTTCACTTTCTGTTGCTAGCTTAATCGCGTGCCCTGGATTCCTGCAAAAGAAATGGCTGATCTTGAAGGAGTCTGGATTTTCCTCTGTGCTGCCTATGGACACTAAAGTCTGTGATGAGGCTGTGAAATTGCAAAACAATGTCTAAAGGGAGTATCTGTTCACTTAAGGCGCTTAAAACCAGACTTGCCTCCCTGTCATGAAAGTGTCGCAGAAATGGCAGGGAGAGAACAGTTCTTAACAGTTGCTTCTTCCTCTGATTACTGTTTTCTAGTCTAGAAAGTGGTCAAAAAGGGCTTAAAATGAGCTAAAAGTTCAAAACAGAGAGTGTGTGACAAACTTCTGCGATGAACTTCTACCTGCTGTGGCAACAAATGTTGATACATTTTAATATCATCTTGCTTTTATAGATATTTGCATATTTTCCATTGAGAAGGCCTTTTGTTTTCTGTAAGATGCTATTATTCCAAGTATTGACGGGTTTCCAGCTATTAAGATGTAATCATATAAGTTAAATACGTAACTAAATTTGAAAAATCTTAATGAGCGATCTCAAAGGAGAACTTGGAATGCACTCATAGTAAATTGGCTCATTTTCTTGTAGTTTACTGGAAGTGCTGATATGAAAGCAGTTGTAATGGGGAAAGTATATTACACCCTGGAGATGGATTGTATATATTAAATTATTACTTTAAAACTTTAAGACATATGTGGTGATTTAGGCCTACTTTTGCTACTTGGAATCACAGTAAAAAAAAGATTAGTATCTTTCAAGGTAATGCATTTGAAATAGATATAGTAACCTTAAAAACAAACAGCACAGTAATAAATTAGATGTTGCATAACCATCTGTGTTTTCTAAAGGATTACTGTGGGTGATAAGACTCAATAGGAGGCCTACAATAAAGTTTATTTCTTTCTGTTTATAAATGCTGTCTAGAAATATCTTCATTTGAGATCTCTGAAAAATGAAGCCAGTGGTTCTTGACAGCAAATCCTGAAGCAGCTAGCTTGATGTCATTCAATGGAGACACAACTACCCTTTGGCTGTACTGTTTTTAATAGTGACAACTGGGCTTTACATAACTGTTGGATTTAGTTCATTTCTGAAATGGTTGTGAAATGGTTGTCTGATTTCTTTTTTGTATCTCTCTCTTTTTTTTTT